>JAPMLY010000762.1:65000-168266 GCA_026401115.1 Tetraselmis chui
GGATAGGAAAAACTTGGTCGATACTCGTACAAATAACAACCCGTCATTCGAAATTAACGGAAAGTCAAAACAATACGAGCAAACTCCACCAGAACAGGAAAAGTAGCGGTCGTCTTGCTGCGCCTCATCCGATGAAATACAAAACGCATCGCAGAACGTCCGGAAAAATATGCCCGTCTATGCAAACCGTAGCGACTGAAACTGTCGTCGCCAAAAACAGCACAGGTTGGCGCATCTCCCATCAGGTCAAGCTATGCGAGTCTCCTCGCGCTATGCTTATCGTCCGCCATGTCCTCCTGTCGTGTAGAGAGTCCTGTCGAGTCTTCTGCTCCCTCGTCTCGTCGTGTTCCGGTGACTAAGCAGGTCATCATGGTGCTCCACAGTCCCAATCCGCAATCTCTTTGCGAACAGGTACTTGTAAGAAATCGCTCCACTACTGCCAGGTCGCCATTCTTCGCTCACATCTGAATTTAGCATGTCTCCTCGCTGAAGCCAAATTCGAAATATTCCAAGCTAAACTGGAAATACTCCGGCAAAAGCTTATAATCAGCCAGGTCCAGCTTCTGTCCAGGTGTGTCCGTCTGTTCTCAGATTCTGGTCTGGGTCTCTGTTCTGTAGCTCAGTTCAGATCAGTTCCGTTCAGTTCTCTTCTGTTCTGGGTGTAACACGTCCAACAGGTGTCCGCGTCACGTTCTGTCACAGTCCGATCCAAAATCTGCCGTCCAGGTCACGATACTGCTTCGTCCAGGTAACCAGAATGTCCACTTGTCGGCCGTAGTCAGCTCCGAGGTTGTCCAACTGATCTCAGCTGCATGTCACGCTAGTTATACAGATACGGGTACTCTCGAAGTTGATTCGTAGCCCAAAGTTCGGGTACTTATGCAACGGAAAAAGCTCCACTCCACAAAAAGGGTACAGGTATACATACGGCAGAATATAGCGATAAAATCGCAGAATACCGTATAACACTCCTCATCGCCCAAATTTGTAAAATGACAGCAAATCGTCGCACGAACTCGATCTCGTGAACTCCAGGAAGCCAAATAAATCGCAGATCCTCCGGAAACAGGTCGGTAGAAAATTCACCGGTACAATAATTGCACAAATGAATCTCGGACTAACCGTAGAACCGGAAAGAAAACGTCGCCACGTACCACAGCAAAGACTTCTGCTCGTATATCTCCCGCCCATACAGGAAACAAACTCGCCAGTAAAAGCAACTTCAACCGCAGTGCAGTCCTCGACGTACACTCGCTAATCGTTGTCGCATCCGCCAGTCTTGCTCGCACCAGTGGTTCGTCAAGCACGTCCAATCCCGTGGCATCCTCGCCTCGGAAAAGGGCCGCTAAACGTACTAGACTCGGCGTCTTCTCGGTCCTTCTCAAATTCTGGCGTCGCGCTCTCGCGCACGCTTTAGCAGGCCTCGACATCGTAGTACGCTCAACTCGGCTCGCTAGTCTCATTGCCCTCTTGGCACAGATGTCTTCCGCCGCTTTCGCACCCCGCAATTATTCCGAATTTCCGGTGTACGGGTCACGTCGTACATGTATTGCACCACTCGGTCATCTCATAATATCGGTACGTAGAACCCACATTCGCTTACTCGTAGTGTAGCGATAACGTCTGTCGCACTCCGTAGTTCGCGAAGTATCGCGTACCGAAATCTTCAATTCTTCTGGTTCTTCTTCTTACCAACGGCTCTTCGCTGGTTCTCTTCTGAAAGAAATCACGCGCGGACAGAGAAACGGAGTCACTCAGGATTTTCTTCTGACGTCTCCCTATCATTAGTGCGTAGAAGCCCTCCAGATCGTCATTCTTTCTCTCGAACTGTTGCATACGAGTATATTCCGCCAAAAATGACCAACATACACTCGCGGCACAGATTTGCCGGTATCTACCAGCCCGTCTCAACAACGTTGTTGTGTACTTGTCTTCAGTCTCTCGATCTCTTCTTTCTTTAGTCCGAAATCTCAGTGGCGCAAAACAGTACATCATCTCTTGGCTCGTACTGGTCTTCTCTCGAGGTAGCGTTCGCTAAGCTTCGCAGGCATCTCGCTGCAGGATTGAGCATCTCGTTACACGCATCTCGCAAAACAATCGACTCGAAGTCACCATAAGTCGTACACGTCGGCGTCTCATCAAATCTCCGTTGTGTCGCTTCAAATGGTACTAGCTCCTAGTCGCAAAATCTCGCGAAATCTACTCGACGCGGTTCCTCGATACACAAACTCACCCGCCAAGAATTAAAACGTGCGATACTCATAATATCGATACGCGGAGGCATACGGCAAGGAATCAAAATCGGCCGGTTTCACATACGCACGCTGTGTTACACATACGGTATCACGGTGTACTAGCCGGTCGACTATCGCTAGCCGGAAAACCTTCATCTCCCGCGTAAAGCTCCTTTAGCGTCTTTTCGACTCGCTGGTTCTACTGGTCCGTAGTCGCTAGATCACGGGTTCTTGCACGAAGTCCTTCTCGTGCGCCAGCTCGTCAAAAGCCTCTTAAAATAGCTTGAACGGTGGCCTCATCTCCTCCTCGGTAGAATCTTGGCCGCGCTCCATCGTCTCGCCAATCGGACTCGACTCCTTCAACCAAAGCCGGTATACGTCCGCGGTCGGCGTCCCTTCCGTCGAACCTTCGGTGTCCTTAGGTGCCGTCTTGTTCTTCTCTGCCTCTCCAAACATCCCTCTCGTCGCTACCACTAGTGGCTTTCGAAACCAAATGTTGTGGTACCACTCGCCCTCTAGCAGGACGAGCGGCATCTAGGGCCCATACTCTGGATCGTTTCCTAGTGGAAGGAATAATAGAGTGGATGATTGGAAGAGGGGTTATTGTTACAGTTCTACCGATACACGGTAACCCGAGTGACTCCCTGGCAAATGTGCATGTCGCTAAATTTATAGGCGTCCAGTCGAAGGTACCAGAAAGCCACCAATTCCAATTTTGTGTGCTGTGCTGCTTCTAATCTAAACTACTAAATATTACTCTAGACTATTATCTTATCGCAGCACAGCGACACTATAGAAGTCTCTAGAGACTTCACCTCTAGCTAATTCTAGAACCGGTGCGGGTATAATTATCCCTATTTATCATCCCACGCTTCCGGTACTGGTACTAAATATTGTATTTGTACAATAATTATAATATGACGAGCTCGCTCCTTTCGTCGCTATACTCGTCATACGACCCTATATCGCTACATACAATTCCTAACATTAGTATATCCCTGTATCTAAAGATACGCAGCTGCTCTTTAGAGGAAGTGCCGGGTAGTTAGGGTTTCCCTCCCTGCTTGTCTCTTACCTGTACACAGTTTAAGGCCGGTTCTTAGATGAACTTAGCCATCATCCGCGAAAGATGAGACGTCTTTAGAGGAAGTACCGCTATTAATGACAAGTATCAGCAGATATAACTCGCTAATACTGTAATCTTCCAGCGTCATCGTCGTAGACTATGACAGTTATTGCCTGCTCGTCATCAACCACCACACCAACTACATGTGGGTGCGATGACACGTGGTGGTCGAAAGATGACACGTGCCCGCAACTTGAGTCAATCGTGATGGAAATCCGCCACGCACACGCACGACATCACTCATCCTCGGGCGCCTTCGCCCCCATTCTGAAATTTGACTTAGACTCCGTGTTTGAGGCCACCGCGACGCGCTTTATGTGCTGTCGATTGGGTGTTGGTGTCCAATACTCAGCCATGTATGTTCATCCCATGCTCGGCAAGGTTGAACGCCCGTGGCGCACACTCAGAGACAATGTCCGTTCCGAACTCCATGTGATCGAGAGCAATCAGCACCGTTGTGTACCTTCGCAACCGCACGTTCAACCGCGCGGTTGGTGCATCCGGTGGCGTTCCCCTCACACTACTCACGTCGTAGGAGCCCGACGCGTCCAAGTACCGTGTCTTCGGATGCACTCTCTTTGCCTATGTGCCCGACAAGCTCCGTCGCAAGCTTGGGGAGAAAGCGCTCCGCGGCATCATGGCTGGTTACTCGCCTGACGCCCCGAGGTATCGCATCTACGATCATGCTACACGACGCATCACCACGTCGGTGCATGTTATGTTTCAGGACGTCCCCGGCTTTCCTCCCTCCATGACCGCCGATTCCATGATTTCCGACGAACCCGACACGGATAGTGACCGCGGTTCAGCACCCCGTTCACACCCCCTTGACCCCGATCCGCGCAGCGCAAGCGAGGCACTTGACCTCGACCGCCCTAGCCACCTCCGGTCCCACCCCATTCGCGACACTCGTGGCTCATATGTCCGACCACCCTCGCGTGTTTTTTGCCACGTGCTGCGACCCTGAGGAAGGCAAAGCCACATAGGATATCGTCGCGCAGCCCGACATGGCGACGCAAATCACTTGCTCTCCGCATCTCCCTGCGGGCGCGATGACGAATGACATTGCTCTCTTGTCGGCCAAGAACTGCGTCAAACCGACCTCGTACCGTGCCGCCCTCACCAATGCTCAAGCCCTTGAGTGGCAAACTGCAATGCAACATGAGTATGACTCCCTAATGGCCAATCGCACGTGGGGAATGTTAGCACTAGCATCCCGTTTCCTAGTGCTCATGTACAAGGTAGCTATTTGTCATCATAGTACTTAGTGTTATGCTATTAGCGGTACTCCATTCCCTATTAGTGGCGACCGGCCAGCCCTACCGGTGCCTTCGCCGGCCGCCATCCCTCTCTTCCCACTTCTCTAGTCGCCACACCCGGCCCCCTTGTGGGGCCGGTACGACCTACGTATAACTATCAGTTCCCGATTCCGTCAAGAACTCGTTGATCTCCCCGCCGACCGTACGGTCGTTAACATAATGTGGATCTACAAGATCAACTCGGACACATAGGGTGAAGTATTTCGCTTTAAAGCTCGCTTCGTGGCCAAGGGATGCAGTCAACGCGCGGGTCTAGACTACACGGAAACCTTCATCCCGGTCATCCGCATGGCTAGCCTCCGCCTATTCCTCGCCATTGTTGCTGCCATGGACCTCGACCTCTGTCAACTTGACATCGAAACCGCGTTCATGTGTGCCCCTATCACAGAAGACGTTTACATCCGCTAGCCGCTCGGATTCTTAGACGGCACGCGTGAGGAGTACCACCTCAAACGCTGCATGTACGGCCTCAAACAACCCCCCGCGAGTTCAACATGTTACTCCGGGACTGGCCAGTTAACACCAAAAAAAGAAAACGGACTCGGGCCGGGCCGGGGATGGGCCAAGCCGGGTACGGGCGGGTAGTGGCAGAGGCCTTAACCGAAGCAGGGGTGAGGGCAAAACCGGCTAAACGGTAGGGGGGAATTGCACCCCAATTTTTTTTTCCGGGAGAGAGTTAGAAAAAGTGCTAAATGTCCACTATGTTCGCTCACGACTTCGTCGCTCCCGGAAATGTGACCATACCGCCCATTTTCCCAACTCTCTCGATACATAATCTTACTGAGAGTTCGGCGAGAGGATTGCACCCCGGAAAGAAATGCCATATTTCGGGAGAGAGTTGGGGAAAAGGGCGGTATTGTGACGAGTACAGTCATGCAACAATACATTGCAAGACATTGTACATGTACTCGTTACGGATTCCAATTCGTGCTTTTCCACAGGACGGACGTATAAACGTGGGTACGTCGCTACTGCAATATTGTAAGGGTGCTGATGCTACAGTACGACCAGTACCTCCCGGTACGTACAGATATGCATGATTAATCTAACTAGCCAGATGACGCGCCATAACGAGCTCTTCGATGCAGAAGGAGCCGCGCCGTGAAACCCAATGCTAGGCAGGCCGCGTCTCGAGACAGATGACGACGGTTAGACAGCCCTAACGCCTGACACGTAAGCGTAGCTTGCAGGCGTAAGCTATCTGGGCAGAAACCTATTTAAGCCCAGTGCAGTAGAGGGAGGTGACAGAACCATTTAACAATTCCTTTGTTCACTTACAACATATACTCCTTAAGTACAGCAGTGAAACATCTTTCACCATCGCCTCTCGACAACATCTTTTGCCATCTCGTAACGACAGAACTAGACAGATTAGAACTGATTTGTGCTAGCGTTTAGCTTGACGAGGCTAACCGCCACAGTATGGTAACATTTTCGGGAGCGACGAAGTCGCGATATGTAATCCTTACCGCCACTTCGTCGAGCCGGTATCGGGCCGGGAACGACCTATATCCTAGTGCTTATGCTGTGGCATGCCTTCCTGTTAATCGGGCTCAGATTTTTCCTCTTCCTCTTTTTGCTTAGTGGCCTCCACTGTTCTTTCTTGTAAAAACATATTTTACATGCTACAGCCGCCACCCGTACCTGTACCCTCACCTGATGAGTGATGAGTTCCAAAACCCTCGTGGCCGTCATCTATCGATCCTGATCCCCCCGCCCGCTGGTATCTGGTGCATTCGACGTTTTATCCAAGAAAATGGAAGATCCAGTCTCAACACGGCGCAGATTCAAGATAACTCCCGTTTGGGACTTTTGCCAAATCAGCTGAACAGTGTTTGATGGTAGACGGACCTTTTAAACAAATACATAAAATACTGTGAGAAGAAAGAATCTTCTGATAGTTGGCGCTTTTGCGGTGCAATAAAGCGACTCCACCGCGTGGGGTGAAAAGGATTGCCAGCGCACGCCACAAAGCGCGTAGCAATGGCGCGTGCCCGAATCACTTTTTACACAAAAAGTGCAAGATTCGCTATAACCGGATAAAGTACTACGTAAGCATACGCTTTCTCAAAGGATAACCGCGGCGTGCGCGCCTGCCAGTATCTATCCGTGACTCTCGCCCGCACACCAGGACAGCACCTCACCGACATCGGCTAACACCTCTAAAGTCGACAGCATTCACTGAAACACTCTCCTGCCTAGTGGCGCAGTAGCAAGTAGGATCTGGACCTGAGAAAATCGATAACGCGTGAGTTCAGGCTGTGGCAACGAGTGAAGTACCTGCGTGGGTAAAGACGAGCACCAGCCCTTATTGTATCTCATAGTGTATATCCTCGGCCGATATTTTTTAGTGCTCTTTCTCATTCCCGAGATAGCCAGACAAGCAAGCAATAGTCGCTCCAGGAAAAAGAAGTTTGGCGCTACAGCGGTTCGATAATCAAACGGTTAAACAAGCAGCAATTTGGGACGCTTGGCGTGCAAAGCAACGCAGTGGCGAGTTGACGTGATGCAAGGCGGCCCGCCCCAGTCTCCTGGGGGTCTGATGCCTGCCATGGTCGGCGTCCACCCCCAGGCGCCCTACCCACCGCATTATATGGCCCCTCCCGGAGTTTACGGACCCAATTCGTACGGACTAGCGCAAGCTTATCCAACGCACCCAGCGCAGGCTGTGCCAATGCCTCAGCCTGGCATGTATCCCGGCGCCATGCCTCACGGAACCATACCCAGAGTCCCGTCACCGTATCAACAGCCCGGAAGTTCACCGGCGCCTGGAATTCAACAGCAGGCTGGAATGCCTCAGCAACAGCCACCAAGCTGGAGCATGCCTCCGGTGAAGACCCCCCTTTTCCCCCTGTCATGTTTGCCCCATTCATCCTTATTTTGTCGAAAGCCACAATCTCAACGAAACAAACTTCAGTCTCTGTGTCAACACAGTATCTGGCGGACGCGCCGCACGGTTTTTGGATATTATTCTGCACACCTGGTCTCCTTTTAATATCGTGTTGCGCTGTATGAAATATCAAATATCTCCTCACGTTTCGCGCTGTTTCGGCGAGGCCGTTTGGCCCAGTTGCTTTTTGGCGCATATCATTTCGCTATCCCCCCTTCCAGGCTTACGCCAACACAGCGACCGGCGTCATAGCAAGTAGCACAAAATCTCAAAACGCGTGCATTGAGCGACGCAGTTTTTTTAATAATCCTTATATCTTTTTTGTATCGTCCCGTCTTTTCTCGTACCGATGATTGCTGTAGTGGCTCAGCTGCGAGTCGTGGGTAGTTTGCCCGTTTCTGTGCTGTACAAGTCCGCGTTCTTCGAACTGTTCAATTTCTATCCGTGCCTTGCCTGCGAGTTCCATCTTGACTCGAGACAACAGTCCGTCTGGCCTCGCTCGCCGCAGCACGTCAAGATAGAACAGCTGCAGTAGTTGTTTTTCGTCGTAAATGAAATAACTCTTACATTATTGGTGTTCAATTTATATCGTCTTAATGTTGAATTTATTAATATGCGTTGCTTTTGCGAGGAAATGTCGTTTGCGTCTTCAGCATATTCATCCGCATCGCAGTCAGTACTCGCGACACAGAAGGTAGTAACTACCTTTTGCCCGGCCGCGTGTCATCGCTGGTTGTGTATGAAATTTAACGAGCGAGGGACTTACGGGCCTGCTACGCTACGTCTGCTATGCAGGGATACCCTGGGTATGGAGCACCATTGCCTTACGGGGCACCGCCGCCTTTCGCTCAGCCCCCCCTCCAGCCCAAACCGCCGTTGGGCGTCAATCAGCAGACCAGAAGACCAGCAGACCAGCAGACCCCATCTCCGTACCCAGTAATGCCGGAATCGTGGCAGTTCCCTCAGGCACACCCTCAGGCTCCGCCTGTTTACCCCGTCCCTACCCCGGCGCCGAGTGGGGGTACCACCGAGGAGGAGCGCGCCGCGTGGCTTGCTGCCAATAAACGAAAAGCCGAAGCCAAGTGGCAGTATGATATGGCCCTCCGACAGCAGCAGCAAATCAAGGCGCCCAGCGCGAAGCAAGGCAAGTCGACGAGTACCAAGTCTGGGTCGCAGTCCATTAAAGCTGGCGGAATGTCTGGACTATCGGGCCTTCCGAGCCTCTCCGGTCCCGGCCTGTCCGCTATTTCAACCAAGACAAAAATTCCGCAATACAGCGAAGCCGACTCGGAGACTCGTCGCGAAGTCACCACCACCAGCAGTATGTCGGCGCAGACAGGAAAGACTTCCACGACGACCGGTATGTCTCTGGACAGGTTCAAGCCCCCGGCGTCAAAGGGGCCACCCCTATCGCTACGCGACGAGTACCTCACCCGCCTGCTGCGCGGCCCTCGACCACCACCTCCAGTCCAAAAGTGCCCCCCCGCTACTCGAATGACCACCGCGCTGCCCTGCGCCAAGTCGGGGCCCTCCACAAGCCACAGCGAACGCAGCTCGCAGACCATCAATGAACACTCTTCTTTGAGCCAGCTCCCCTCGGCGACCACTGTCAGCGCCGGTCGGCCGGAAGGTTTTCGGCCAGCCAAGCCGCAGGCCGTTAAGCGTTCCCTTCCCGAGGGCCTAACGGTCCAGTCCAGGACCAGCGTTGGCGAGCAGGCAGAAGAGGGGCCAGCGCACAAGAAGCGCATGCCGGCTCCCCCCACGGTGTCTCCCCCCTCCCCGGAGGTCGTCAAGGCGTTTCTCGGCGAGGAGGAGTTCTACAACATCCGCACGATGCTCATCAATCAGCAGGAGGAGTTCATGCAGCAAGTGTGGGAGCTGCACGGGCTGTACCGTCTGCAGAAGCGTAAGATGACCATCTCGAATCACGCTCACAGTAAAGACGGACGTGCGCTGCATCTAGATCACCCACCACCCGCAAGAAAGGCTGCCGTGGAACAGCAGGAGCGGCCTACTCGCAAGGCAGACCCCCCACCAGTGAAGGTCGTCCAGCCCCCAGCCAGCCCTGTGTCCATCAAGCCGCCCTCGCGTGACGAAATCAGAGTGCAGTCGTCCACGGTCGGAGGACCTTCTGGACAGGGCGACAATGGGAGCAGCGCAGGGCACAAGGAGACACATAAATTTTCGGGGATACACGCAAGCATGCCTGCCCCCGCGGGTGCATGCCAACCGCCCCCTTACTTCCCACAGCCCACATACCCTCCAGGCCTGGGCTGGCCGGGCGCTGTGCCAGTAGGATCGGGAACGGATGGGGTGAGCGGGAGCCAGAGCCACGAGACGTATATGCATGCGCTGATGCAGTACTACTCCACTGCTAGCAATGGCAAGGACGCGACTGCCCCTCCGCAGCCGGGGCTGCCCCCACACATGCAGATGCCAGTTCACCCGTTTCAGATGATGGGTGCCTCTGCTCCGGGGGGACCTATGGCCATGGGCGCCTATCCGGTCCCTCCCCAGCAGCAGCAGCCGTCAGGAGATCCACAGGAGCCAGGCGGTAAACCTACCTCGGCCAGTGCTCCCTTCCCCCCCTACCATATGTACCATGCCAACCACCCCCACGGTCTGCCCCCTGGCCAACCCTACCCCGGCTTCGAGGCCATGCTTCAGTCATGGTACGGTCCACTCTACGCCGGCATGCCCGTGCCGCCCAAGGAGGCGTCTGGCTCGGTTCCAAAGGACAACTCTGGTTCCGGCAACCCTAGCACCTCGTCCCCACAGGACACAGACTCTCCGAGCGCGGAGAAGCCCGATACCCCGGAGGACGGGAGTACGGACGCCACGGGTGCAGCGCAGCCGTTGAAATCAAGGGAGGCGAAGGAGGTTGCGCGGGACAAGACCAATAGTGAGGTGGCGCCTCGCAAGTCGTCGGAGTCGGGACAGCCCAAGAAGGCGCAGCAGCACTGGTGGAAGAGCCCCACCGACGTCTTTGGCGCGGCTGCCATCTCGGCTGTCCTCAAGGACGACGATACCGAGGTCCATGGCCGACACAAGTATGGTATGAAGGGCCCCGCCAAACTCGCCCGAAAGCTGCTGGCCAACCACATAAAGTGAGTACGCGTCCCGCCTCGTCACGTTGTATCTTTTCTTCAGTGTCCCGCATTCGTCAGTGTTGGGCGAACGCATGATTGGTGGTTCCATTTCCTTATGGGAGCTTCGTATTTGTTTTATCGTCGTGCAGGGAGTTGGACAGGGAGCTGTGCCGTAAGGACTCACCCCGCAGCCGCTCCAAGGCCACCTCGAAATCAAAGGGCTCCATCTGCTCCGACGGCTCCGCGTCAGCCCCATGTGACGGATAGTCATATGTAGCTAGGTGGGTATGGGTTACATCGCCAAGAGGCTACTCTTCTGCGCAGTCACTCTCCCTTTGGAACACCCCACTCTTGCCTACAGGATGTAGAACTAGATGTATTACGTGTGCCGTATCCACAAAACGGCGGGCTCATAACTTTGCGTGTATGGCAAATAACATGGACGACATTGAGTGGGTCCTGCTGTGCCCGTTCGCACACACAATCGCATTAATTGCGCATATTAGACACAGCAACATTACACCGCGGACAAAAGTCTTGCATCATGTCCGTCAGCTTCCTCTTGCTGGGCTGTGAAGATATAATCATATCGTTCCAATTCTTGTTCCTCAAAAAGAGAATCGTCTTGGATACATCGTAACACGTCAGGCGCCAGCAGCAGGCCTTGCGAGCTCGGCACACGCAAAAGCGATGCTGTCCAATTGCGGTTTTCTGTAATTGCAGATGCACTAAATCTCGCTTACCCCGTCACAAGTTTTTCTTCGATGCTTTCAGAAGCGCATATAAATGGACTAGCGCAACAATGGACTATTGAGATACGAAGCTAGCACATGCCCCCACCCATACATCACCACACTTTACCGTCCATCCAACACCACCCATCATCCATGGCCTCTGCCTTCCATCTAGCGCCTCATGCTCAGGCCAGTCCAAGAGGCCTCACCTAATGCATTTAGCCCAGCAAACAGCGGGGTCAGGAGCTTGCAACGTGGACGGAAGGCAAACCATCGGGCGCTTGTTTGACTAGGGAAAGGGCTTCAGAAAGTGTTTCACTAGTGCACATATCATATGTTTCTGAAAAGGGCAAGCCGTAATTAACCATCCTATGCGCGGACCTCCTCGATGGGCCCATTGCGGATGAACTCCGCCCAGTGCCTGGGCATCAACTCCGCCAAAATCACAGGCTCCGTGCCTGACTCCAGCGCCATCTCAAGCGTGACCACCTCATAGAGCAGAGACTCCACTGCGCTCTTGGTCTTCTCCAACTTTGGGCCCAGCGAGGACGCCACCACCTAAAAGCACACAGTCGCCACGATGAGCTGCCCAGCCCGAATCAACGCACCATATTACCACACATCTTGGGGGAGGAGGGGGCGTGCCTCGCACTCCTGAGCTCCCAGCCAAACATGCTCCCTGACGAGGGGGAAATCGCCCTCAAGGCTGGAGCTGATCTCTGACAGCTTTGCACAGAGTACCTCGCGCAGCTTTGTGACATCGGTCTGCAGCGAGCACCCGACAGTATAGTCATCACCGGATCTATGCCGGAACGGAAAGACTGATGGGGATAGGAATGGGGTTGTTACATCCACACTCTCTGTCGGGGTGGGCGTGGGGGTTAGCTGCGTGCCTTGATGGCCATGCACTCATCCCTGTTGCCGCCGTCCTTCCCACCCGCCCGGCATGCGCGCCCAAACATCCCCGAGAGCAGGTAGCTCACCTGCGGAAGTGAGCGCACACATCACAGCTCATCAAATTCGAATGGCACCAGCCACAGAAAGCACCCAATGAAGAAAATAATTCCTATGAACAGCCAAGGTGAAACAATCGTATGAACAATGGTAATCGTATGAACAATGATAATTTCAGAGCAAGGATAAACGTTGCCTGCAGAACGACATAGGAAAAAAGGAAACAACAGAAATGGCGGAGAGCGAGCACCTGCTTCAGCCCGTCATCCACGGCTAGCTGGCCGAGCAGGTAGTCGTATATGCGCTCTGCCAGGTCAGGCCTATTCCACAGCACGTGCTGCAGCAATAGGCAGTCCACCTCTGACACCTGAGACCGGCCGTTCGTGTACGCTGCCACCTGTGACGAGTCACAAAGGGGGAGGGGGGCTTCTGAGTAAATGATGGAGTGGCACTAGACCACTGGACCAAGCAGTGTCACAGTGCACGCTGTCACACCTGGAGCATGGCAATGGACTTGACCAGGCGACGGTCAGAAATGTAGCATGGTGGCTCCACTTTGTCCTGGACATTCGCATGCAGCGGTTTCAGACATGTCACATTTTCTTGCAACGCCCGAAGGGCAGCGCAAGAAACATGAGGGGAGGAGAATGGAATGGTTGGTATCCAGACACCTGAAGGTAAGTGCGCAGGTCGGTGATTAGCTGTACAACACCAGGGGGTACTGTGACAGAGGTGACAGCCGCTTGTCGGATGGCTCTGTGGAGGGGAGCGAGACACACTCAGCATGCACAGTGACAGAGAGCAGAGAACAGTTCTGGGCTACCGACTGAAAAGGGAAGGGGGGGGGGGGGGGGGGGGGGGATGCAAACGTACTGGAACTGCTCCAGCGTGAGCGGCATTTTCTCGCTCAGTTGAACGTTTGCCTTTGCCGACTGTGAGGCCCCAACCATGGTCAGCAGTGTTGCTAGTCCACCTGGAGAAACTTGTTGGACCTGCACCCCACAGAAGCACACAAATCGCCGCCCTAAGCACAAGGAGCCAACAGTGCGTGCTTCTCCTTTTTCATGCACGCCAATCCGGATGCAATATTTGCAATATTTTTTTTTCAATCCTTCACTCCTTTTCACCCACTGTCCTCACCTCCTTGCGGAATAAAAACCGGTCATAGAGTGCATCCAGCTCCTCACTCTCGGGGAGCTCGTTCGAGGCGGCGACCATACAGATGAGCGGAACCTCGGTACGGGAGCTCCCATTGTCGAAGAGGCGCTCGTTGAGAATGGCGAGGAGGGTGTTCAGGATGGCAGAGTTGGCCTATTGATTGAGGGACGGGAAAGGGATTAACTGTGTCAGTGTATGTGTGTGTGTGTGTGTGTGTGTGTGTGTGTGTGTATGTGTGTGTGTGTCTGCGCTTGCGTGTGTGTGTGTATGTGTGTGCGGGTATGAGAGTGTGTGTATGTATGTGCGTGCGTGTGTGTTTACGCGCGCCCTTTCAGAAAATGAGGTTTGAGTGTGCCAACCCACCTTAAAGATCTCATCGATGAAGGCCACATCGGCGCTGGGCAAGTAGCCGCGAGTCTTGCGCACATACTTGTCCTCCTCGAGAGCGCGCATTGAGAGCGGGCCAAATAGTTCCTGCGCAACGGCTAACAAGAGTGAGGCCAATAGTATGCGGGCGCAGAGAGGGAGCTGTGATACCAAATTCCACCCACCTACCAAACTCACTCAAACCGTTAGTGACACCGCAGCGCACCTCTGGGACGGAGAACCGTGTGAGGAGGCGCTCGAAGTAGGCCCCGCTGGTGAGCTGACTCAGGCGCCGGCCTAGCTCGGACTTTGCTGTGCCTGGGGGGCCGAGGTAAAGGATGTGCTCTCCGCACAAGGCGGCGAGTAACAGCAGGCGCACCTGTCGAACATCACCCAACCACGATCAGCTGCACCCAGACGCTCACACCGACACACAAAAACACATGCTCTCTCTCACGCGCACATAGAGGCACATAATGAGCAAGAACACCAAAAACCAATTCAAAACTTGCGCAGTCATAGGGACAGCCAAAAACAGCGGACTACAACCACAAACACAGCTACAAACGGAACCGCAAAAACAGTGATACAAGTGAAATCAAATAACTGCACAGAGACAAACAATTGGACACCCGCACATACAAGAAAGTGTGATAGTGCAAATATACGTATACAGCAGGAAAACAAAAAAATACACGCACACATACACGCGCGACAAGTTCATGTACGCCCTGCAACTGTGTCACAAGCACATCAACTCACGATGAGCCTGAGCTCCCAGCTGCGTCCCTCACCTCGGTGTCACGCTCCACCAGCCCCTGTTGCATGATCTGCACCGCCTGCTCCAGGGCCCGTGCTGCCGCGGGGTCCATCCCACCAACGCCAGGTCCACCATTGGCAGCCAGCCTAGAAGCCGAGGAGCTAGCCACGTTCTTGATGACGGATACCATGAAGTCCTCGGCAGCCTCACGCAGTATCTTTGCCTCTGAGTCCAGTAGACTGTCCCGCTCCCCCGCCCTCACTGGCTGAACCCACCTCAGCCTCCCCTCTGCCAGCGCACCCCGCATTATAAAGCACGTCAGCCAGCTCACGGATAGGTCATGAAGCCAACAGCACTGGAAGTAGGGTGAGGAATAGGATGGATGTGGAGGAGGGGGCGTATACCCTGGGGGCGGAGGAGTCCACGTCGCTGCGGACCAACTAACTGTGCTGGCCTGTTTAGGGGGGGAGAAGGAGGAAGGGAGGGGCAGAGCTCAGCTCCACAGTCTCTTTGAGTGCTAGGGTGTCACCAGGAACAAAAAGTGTGAGCATGGATCACAAGGATGAGAAATCGGTGTGCCTGAGGGGACAGAGGTGGGGACCATAACCCTAAATATACAAACCCTAGTAATGGGGGTCGGGGGTTTAGGGTCGGTATCAGATCGGGTTGCGATCGCCCTCCAAAGCACTGTGCAGCAGAGGATCATAGGTAAGTATAGGGGTAAAGCTTGCGCAAATAGAGGAGAATCATATGGCAGGTGTGTGTGTGTGTGGGGGGGGGGGGGGGGGGGGGGGGGTGCCTGGGCTTGAGACTCGCACAGCGCGGTCGGGGCTGGGCTCGGGCCATGACAGTGGCGCTGACACGCGACGCAGACAGAGGCGCGCGCATAGGGGCCGTCATCATCGCTTTGCCGTCTTCAGTCCAGCTGATCAATTGGATAGAGGGTTACTCAGCTCGGCTTGAACATAAATCTTCTTAGGGTAGAGTAGACTGAAGTGAGGGAGTCGGTCGAGAGCAATTCCAAGTTCTGATGATGTGCCCTCCGTCGAAAAACCTCACTTGCTGCTCTGTCGTGCTGCCGCGGTATTATTCCAGCAGCAACTACTGTACGGGTACTCCCATACTAGCTACCTGCTATGGTTTTTTTATGGCGCGCCCCCGGAATATGGGACTGGCAGGTAACCCGCACCGGCACCATCTACAGGCGGCGTTTTGCAAGCATGACTGAGCATAAGTTCGAATATTCTGGCCTAAACATACCTCAAGCTCATCATCGATCATGCTCCCGGGTAGGCGACGCTCGTGTTGTGAGCGCATTACGTACCATTGTACAAGAACCGTACCGTACTGCGCTAACCCCACACGAGGTTGCCTAGTGTTGGAGTTTCACCGACTGAAACCTTCCAATGACATGCAAACAAACATTAATGCATTCCCAACACTCACCAAGAAAGGTCTGCCCTGCTACCCGTCCGGGCGTCGGCCCATTCGAGTAATGCGAGAAGGCGCAAGGCCCATCTCACGGAGCAAAACATTTCGGGAGTGCGATACATGAACTACAAAGAAAGCAATATGAAGGAGGGCTTGGCGCCATAACTTAAAAACTTCCCATTGCCTGCAAAAATGAATGGCGCCATGAAGCGAAGGGAGGACACCGCCCAAAAGTAAGACATTTGTACCTTCGGGGGAGGTAGCGAACTGACGTGCAAAACCATCAAACTTTGGGGCTAGCGTCCCAAAATTATGACGGTGGCACTCCCAACGTGGGCATTCAAACATGATATGTTCTATAGATTCGGGCACATCCCCGCCGCATGTATGACAATGAGCTAGCTAGTAATGATACGTACGGAGTAGCAGCAAACAACTATGCACGCATCCCGCGGGGCGATTAAAAAAAAGCACTGCGCCGATGGATGATTTTTGAAAATAATCGCTTAATTCATCACTTTGTGGAATTACTTTGTAGTCAATATTGACTGGCGGACTATAGCGGTGTGATGTACGTCGCGCATTCGCGCCGCCCCACCCATCGTGTTTGTTTTGATGGTGGATTGCAACAAAAAACACGCCACCGTATCATAAGAAATCTATTGCATTTCAGTACATAAATACCAAGGATACCATGCGAAGGAAATACGCAAGAGCATCCGCAAAGCCACCTGACAAACTCGACGAAAAGCCGCTTAAAAAAACTCGCCACCTTATCATGTAAATCTATTGCATTTCAGTACATAACCACCAAGGATACCATGAGAAGGAAAAACGCAAGAGCATCCGCACAGCCACCTAAAAAACGACGAAAAGCCGCTTCAAAAGTTCATTACGGAATGAATTGCATGTCGCTGTGTTTAGTGACAATCGATGAGCCATCCACCGATACCATGAAGCCGCTTATAAACAATAAATCACGAAGTAATCGCGACTCATTCAATAGTTAAGAGCATCAAGCCAATAAGTAGTTAGGTATAGTAGTTGGATTACCGTTCTCCAAGCAAAATGGATAGTCGTATGGATCGGGGGAGATTACGCACCCGCCCGAGTGGAAATCTCCGTGTGTCGAAGAAATAACAAATAGTTTTGAACAAGTCAACGTGACAATGTCCCATCCATCA
Organism: Tetraselmis chui; assembly: GCA_026401115.1. NCBI lineage: Eukaryota > Viridiplantae > Chlorophyta > Chlorodendrophyceae > Chlorodendrales > Chlorodendraceae > Tetraselmis > Tetraselmis chui. The sequence continues at coordinate 82,246 of JAPMLY010000762.1, forward strand.
CAATTCATTATATTTCAAAATCACGTGCAAAACGAGTTAGCTTGCATTGAATCTAACGAAACGATAAACAAATTGAATGCACCCTACAGAAAACCCGTTTGATATACACTAATTTGCGGATATGCCCTCCGCCCCCACGGCTGTCTTCATCCGAGAAATTATTGGGCGCAAGCGTCCTTGCTCAACCCCCAGTGAATGTCTAAGTGTCAATTATTCTTTCAAGTTGACGAGATTTCATTTGTTGTTGACGGCTCATGCATGTTACCTTTCGTGACATATAGCACTAAAGTATGTGACGTCTTGGGCCTCAATAAATTCGTTCTCGATGCACGTTTATTTCAACATTGTTTTTTGTGCATCATATCCAATTGAGTTTTGATGTTCCGACTTTCTTTCGAAACCAATTGATTTGAGTTTCCGACTAGCATGCATTTAAGGAATATCAACATGTTGTATGGCAATTTCATTTTCGATCTGCCGCGTTTAAGGGCCATATTAGTCTCAACACCCGAATATATGTAGCACCGGGGCCTCCTAATCCGCCCCAATGCTATTTTTTTGCGGATTTGCACATTCACGCCCGCGCGAGGGAGTGCGCGCGTCCACCCACCAGGGATTGGATCCGGATCCTACGGCTCCGCGAATCCCCGAGACTACTCGGGTTCGGACTCGGTCTCGTGGGTCCGGACCCTAGACTCACAGGTAATCGCTGGATCCGAACCCTAGAATCATAGGTAATCGTTGGATCCGAACCCTAGGTTCGGTAGGTAATCGCGGGATCCGAACCCTAGAATCACATGTAATCGTTGGATCCGGTACCAGTTATTGTAAGTAATCGTTGGATCCGGTACCAGTTATTGTAAGTAATCGGAGGATCCGGTACCAGTTATTGTAAGTAATCGTTGGATCCGGTATTCATCGTACTTTAATGGATCCGCGGTAATCGCGAGAACCCATCCTCGCAAAACGATGTGGAATCGCGATACCCAATTAGTACTCACGATTCCGAGTATCTCACGATTCTGTGGTGGCCCGAAGTGACACGCTGTTTTTTGGGGAGATTTTTGGCAATGCAAATCTGCTGAGGTGTATGTCTAGGATTGGTTCAATAGCCCCGATTGTTGTCATTCCGCAGCCTTGAATCGATTGTAGCCCACCCAAGGGCCAGTTAAACGGTGCGTACGCGCTTGAAATTCACTATAATTTGCCCGTCCACATCCAACTCCTATCATAGTTAGCAACAATGGCGGGGCAAGCGGGAAGTAGTAGACCGTCTAGATCAGGGAAGAGCTTGTCATCGACGGCTATCCAACGTACAGAAGAGGAGCTTGTTGGGAATTCAGATAGGGTGTTCAGGACACCTCAGTCAAAATCTAATGTATGGGATCCAAGCATGAGCAGGCGCATAGAACTAGTAGAGATGAAAAAATTGAATTTGCAGTACAAATTTCCCCCAAAATGCGCAAATTGTATCAATTTGCATGAGTACTTCGAGTACTTGTTGGAATCGCGAACCCAACGAATCCAACGGAACCAAAAATTTAGAAGTACTCATGTACTCGGTTCCGGAACCGAAAACACAGGTTCTCGCTGGATCCGAACCCTACAATCATAGGTAATCGCTGGATCCGAACCCTATAATCACATGTAATCGCGGGATCCGGACCCTAGAATCACAGGTAATCGCGGGGTCCGAACCCTAAAATCACAGGTAATCGCGGGATCCGGATCCCTTTTGTAGAGGTAATCGCGGGATCCGGATCCCTTTTTTAGAGGTACTCACTAGTTCCGGATCCTAAAAAATCAAGTACTCATGGATCCGAACCCAACCAAAAAATGGCGGATCCAGTCCCTGCCACCCACACCCACACACAAATACACACACACGCACGCGCGCGGACGCACGCATAGACACTCACACTCTCACGCATTGTATCTCTCTTCCTCGCCCTTTCTCTGTTTCTCCCCCTACCTTCCCCCCTACTCTCTCTGCCCCTACTTTCTCTCTCTCTCTCTCTCTCTCTCTCTCTCTCTCTCTCTCTCTCTCTCTCTCTGTCTCTCTCTCTCTCCATCACAAAGTACGTATTCACACACACGAGGTGACGCACACACACACACACACACACACACACACACACACACACACACACACACACACACACACACACACACACACACACACGTTCGGTCCATGCTCCCTCTCGTTTTAAATATTCCTGCTCAATCCTTCTGTGGTGTAGTCATGCGGATAATGTAACACATGTGCATGTAGAGTAGTATTTGCCCGCTTTGTCATATATGATGTATGTACTTAGCGCCATTATTAGATCGCTGCTGGTATTCCGAAACACGTACCTGGTACATATGACTGCATCCAAATTTGAAAATATTTAGAGGCGTGATGTGGTACTACACAAATGAGTGTATCCCTGAATACATTTCGCTGAGGAAACAAGAATAGTCCAAGGCAAGGTACTGAAAATCACTACCAAGTTACGCACGGATCCCACCTCTCCCCCGCCGCGCGATCTGTCCATGCACCTCCGCGACCACATCAGCACCAGACGGTCCAACGTTCGCAGACTGAGCTGCGGACCCACCCCGCACGTGGTATGCCTTGCGCCCTAGTTACAGTACTTCAACATCCAGCTCGAGCGCCCAGTATGCCGAGCTTATTTAATTCTCCTCGGTGACACACCGGGCACTCTCGAAACTCGTCGTCGGAGCCCGCTCTTTTCCTTCTTCCGCCCCGCGCTATCCCTCAAAGCACCGCGATTGATCGCATTGACGACGACCCTACAGCCAACAGTGAAGCACCTCCACGCCTTGGCCTCCGTGTCGTTTGAAAGCACGTCCACTCGATTAGACCGGCATTCATATAAGTAGCACGAGACACCTTTCGCCCAGCACTATTTCACTGTCGACGCCGGGCGTTGTCCCCGTCGCTCCTCTTTTCCGTCTCTCCCGCCGAATATTCCTTTCGTCATTCATCTTGTCGCCGCTGACGATATAATATCAGAGGCGCAGGCACGCGGAGCCCTCCCATCTCCTCAGCCATCTCCTTCGACGTGAGCAGCGGCAGCGCGAGGCGGGTGCGATGCTGGTGGACAAGCCGCCGTGGGTGTCGCACGGAGGTGAGAGCGTTGCCCCCGTCGCCTTCAGATACCCTCACCTGTGAAAGCCATCGCACACAGCGATACTATGGGTAGGTGCAGGCCACGCTGCGGCGTGCCAGATAAGAGGCGGAGGGGGGGCTATTGCATGCGCTGGCACCAACAGCAGCAGCAGTAGCAGCGGCGGGGAAGGTTGCTGCGTTGCAAGCTGAGGAGGGTGTCATATCTTGTCATGCATTCGCAGGCTCTCAGATTTTCTCTCTTGATGTGCATCCGGATGGAGGGCGGGTAGCCACGGGTGGTGGGGATCACAAAGTGAAGGTATGGCTTGCGCATGGGCATGAGCATTCACCTTGCTTTGATGGCGGATTTCTGATGAGGGCGCGTCGATTTGGTGGTTGGCGTAGATTTGGAACATGGCGCCCATTCTGAACGGATCAGTGGAGGCAGATCCCTCGCAGCCACGGCTGCTAGCCACCCTGGCGGACCACTTTGGGCCCGTGAATGTGGTGCGGTTCTCCATGGACGGCGCACTTGTGGCCTCGGGCTCAGATGACCATCTCGTGTGCATCCATGAAAAGAGGTCGGGACAAGGTGGGCCCCCACGGTGGTCGTGTCCTCTTCGTGCTTCCCCTCTAAGATCCACAGCAACTCAGTCCGCTGCCAATCCATACCTGACAATCGGCTTCTGGCTGTGCAAGACGAATTGGTCAGCCATGTGTCACGTACAGTATTGAGGTGTCCAGCAAATGTTTGCGAACAGTTAAAGAATGCGAAATGTGAAGCGCGCGCGCGCGTGTGTATTTGTGTGTGTGCGTGCATGCATGTGTGAGTATGTGTGTGTGTGTGTGTGTGAGAGAGAGAGAGAGAGAGAGAGAGATTGAGAGAAAGTGCCTTTGTGTGATTTTTTCTTTGTGTGTGTGTGTGTGTGCTGTGTCAGTGCGAGAGGAGAGTCTATGTGTGTGTGTGTGTGTGTGTGTCTTTGTGCGTGTGTGTGCGTGTGTGTGCGTGAGAGAGTATTTGCTTGTTTTTGTGTATGTGTGCGTACGTTTGTGTGTGCGTGTGTGTGTAGGTGTGTATGTGCGTAAGAGAGACAGAGAGATGAAGAGTGTGTGTGTATGTGTATTTTTTCTATGTATGTGTGTGGGGGGGGTCATGAGATATCCATGCTGTTCTATTATTTAGATATGACTGCTGCTATTGATCTGCAACAATTGGCTTTGCATACAGGCAATGCGCTGTTCGGCAGCTCTGATGGTCCAAATCTGGAAAACTGGGTGCAACGCACCGCCCTCCGCGGCCACTCCAGCAATGTGATGGACATATCGTGGTCGCCCGACAGTTGCATGCTCGCCTCCTGCTCACTCGACAACACCGCCATCGTCTGGGACGCTGCCTCCGGTGGAAAGGTGGCCACGCTCAAGGGGCATTCGTCGTGCGTGAAAGGGGTTGCCTGGGATCCCATTGGTCGCTACCTCGCCACACAGGTCTCCCAGCCACCCCTTCTACTCACACAAACGCTCACACAAACGCGCGCGCTCGCGCGCACACACACACACACACACACACACACACACACACACACACACACACACACACACACATACACACGCACTCCCAGCCCCCTCTTCATTTCAAAACAGCCAGCTTAATGTGCAGCATCGGTTGTCTGGCATCCTGACCTGCAGCACACTGACACAGGGCGACGACAAAGCGGTGATTATTTGGAAGGCGGACGACTGGACGGAGGTGAAACGCGTGACGGAGGCATTTATGCAGTCCAGTACCTCCACATTCAGCCTGCGCCCCTGTTGGTGAGTCTTGCGCACCTGACACCCCGCCAACTCGCCCTTACCTGCCTTCTTTACAGCTTCAAGTTGCCCATTGCAAGTTGGGCGTTCCTTGCGCACCCCTAAAGCCAGATTTTTTTGGAAAGAGGCATTTATTTTTTGTTTTATCCTTAATTTCCTTGTATGGGAGGAGGGAGGGTCAAGGGAGAAGATGGCGTGGTAAGGGGCAGTGTATCCCCTGTGAGATCTGACGTCTTCCAAATGTGTTTGTGGTCGCCTTGCTATTGTTGAAGGTCGCGGGACGGGCAGTCACTGTTTGCGCCCAATGTGCACGAGCCGCCCTGTCAGTGCGCCGGTGCCATTCACCGCGGCACCTGGGCTTGTGACATCAAGCTGGTAGGTCGTCCCTCCTCGCTCTTTTCGGGACAGACGGCCCAAGGGGGGGAGTGGGGGAGAAGCAGGACGATTGACGGGTGTATGCATTGGGCTGTAGGTGGGCCACCGCGCGCCTGTCGTGGCTTGTGCCGCCAACCCTCACTTCTTCTTTCCATCGCCCCAAGACAACAAAGAAAACACAAACTCGGTATGTGACCTCCTCCACGTCCTCGCTCGTCCTTTAACCTACTCACATACTGTTCTCACAGCGGTCCCTTCTTTTCGTGTTACCTGGCCGATGCTGCTGCAGTCTACGGCGGAGGAGGACGCCTGCAACTGTATCGCGCTCGGGTCACAGGACAAACAGTTGAGCATTTGGCTCACTGTTCGCTCTCAGCCGGTACCCCCCCAGCCCCCCCCCCCCCCCCCCCCCCTCCCCACACACACACACACACACGCGCGATCACACACAATCACACTCACTCTGCTCATTATCATGTTCATTAAGAGTTCTACCTGCCAGTGCTTCTTGCCCCTTTAATTGTATACCTAGCGTGTCGAAGAAGAAATTCATGACTAGCTGACATTCAGTCTTCGTGGGATACAGATTCTAATTGCGAAGGGTGTGTTTGAATCGGGGGTGAACGACTTAGCATGGACGCCAGACGGGTAAGTGCCCATCCCACCTTCTCATACCCAATCACCGCCCACAGTAACGTAGTCTTGCTGTCGTGATCGGTGTGCATCGTAGTGAAGCCCAAGGGACACCCTCCCCTCCCTCAAACATCCTCTCGGAATGATCTTATTGGAATTGGCGCGCCCGTCATGTGCTGCTGAGCAGGTACACCCTCATTGCGGCCAGTATCGATGGATCGATTGCGACATTTACGCTGGATGAATCCGAATTGGGGCTGCCGGTGGCAGAGGATCAGGTACCACATCCTCCCCCCCTACCGATACACATACACACACACACACACACACACACACACACACACGCAGACACACACACACACACACACACACACACACACGCACACGCAGACACACACACACACGCAGACACACACACACACACACGCACGCACACATACACACACACGCGCGCGCGCGCGCTCACGCACCCCCCAACCCATACACGTGCACAAGTATGCGAACCCACGCATAAACAATGCGTGGGAGGGAGAGAGAGCGAGAGGCACACGAACACACACGCATACACACACACACACACACACACACACACACACACACACACACGCACACGCAGACACACACACACACGCAGACACACACACACACACACGCACGCACACATACACACACACGCGCGCGCGCGCGCTCACGCACCCCCCAACCCATACACGTGCACAAGTATGCGAACCCACGCATAAACAATGCGTGGGAGGGAGAGAGAGCGAGAGGCACACGAACACACACGCATACACACACACACACACACACACACACACACACACACACACACACATACGCGCGCGCGCGCCCCCCGCAGGTTCAATCCTAAGGATGGAAGGAGAAGCACGTACGAACTCACACGAAAAATGAAAGCACACCAAAATGAAAGAAACTCACATAGGTGCAGACAGAGGTGTAGACATCGAGACACACGCACATACACAGCAAACAGAGGCATGAAAGGAGGGGGACACACACAAACAGGGACGCACACATAATATCGTATACTTGCACGTTTGCGCGGTTTGTTATTGTGTGAGGCCGCATACTAATTTACGATATTTGTGTCAGGTGCAAAATTTACTTGGTTCATTGTACGGGGACGCGGCACGCGGGGGACGCACACAACACAAGTTCATCGAGAGCGTTGGCCAGCTGCAGCTCGAGGTAGGGTGGTCGCCCACTTCCCCCCCTTTCGGCTCAAACATGTGGTCGGATTTGGTGCCGTTTTCTGGCTCGGTGGCTGTCATGCCTTGTGATGCCTGATCGTGTGAATGCTTGTTGAAAAATGTTTCGGTTATCTGGTGATTAATCTATGGATTCATTTATTGTGTGATGTTGAGAAAATGATTTGTTGGGTGGTGGTGGGCTGCTGATTAATTGCTTTTTGAATTAGTGGACATTTTTATTTCGACGATGAATTGGTTGACATTTTCTTCTAGTTTGTGTGTGCGCGCATGTGTGTGTGTGTATGTGTGTGTGTGTGTGTGTGTGTGTGTGTGTGTGTGTGTGTGTGTGTGTGTGTGTGTGTGTGTGTGATAAGGATTTGGATGAGTGATTGATCGACTTCCCCATGAATGCTTTGCTGCTGCTGCAGGTAGCTGCCGAGGCCGCTGCTGCACCGCCACCCCGACAACCGGCGCCGCCCACTCCAGCCAATAGCATTTTGTCGCCCTCCCTGGCGCTCCAGCCCTCCACAAACACGCAAACCGTAACTAACACAGCAGCTCTGCAGAAGGAGACCCGCACAAAGGACGGACGCAGAAGGGTAAGTGCCAATTACCCCCATCACTCTCCGTTGCCCTACATCCGCGATTTATTATATATGATAATGTCATATGTAATTTCATCCACAAACCCCACAAAAATAGTAAAATTTGAAAAATTTAAAACCTCCGCCAAGTAAGTCGTTTTGTGACAACCTTCAGTAGCTGGGAAAGTCTTTGAGGATGCAAGATGTGATTTTCAGGTGGCCCCCGTCCCAGTGGCGGGTTCCCCCACTCCGAATGCACTCTCGATGCCATCGTCACTGCCAGCAACGCCCGTCAATCGCCTGGCACCCGCTGCCGTGCCAGCAGTGCAGTCGCAGCAGTTGGCTCCGGCTGTGGGGCACATCCCGCCACCGCCTGGGCTCTCACGGGCGGCAGCGGGTGAGGAGCCTAGCCCAGCATGGGAGACGGCAGCCGCTCCTCAGTCCGTCCCAAGTGCGTCATTTCATAACGCTCGCTATGCATGATGGGCCTTCCCCCCCCCCCCCCCCCCCTTCCCCGCCAGTCCACTTGCCTGCTTCCTTTGCGTTGGTCTGTTGTAGATTGCGTCAGGTTTAGGGTGCTGTTAGAGAGGTTGAATGGCTGCGCTGTCCCCTTGATTGCCTCTGTCCCAGCGGGCGCAGGCGGTTCGGGCATGCGCCCAGCTAAGATGCTCCCTGTTGTTGAAGCACACATGGACAGCAGCAGCGCGGGCAAGGGCGAACCTGCTGGCACTGAAACGTTCTGCTTCAAGGTCCCTCTCCTTTTTACACGCACGCACATACACACACATACCCACACAAAGTTGTTTTCATGTGCAATCGCATGTTCACGCATTTGCTAGAGATTGTCGGATGCACATTCGTACATCTATATACGCACATTCGCAGGCGCTCTTATAGCCACATATTCATACACTCACACACACACACACACACACACACACACAGGCACACAAATGATGTCCGTTGCCAATTGGGCTTGCTCGTATATGTCTACAGGTGGCCAACCGGACGAAGCGCTCCCCCTCCGCACGATCAGTGTTGCAGTGCTTCGACGCCAGTACGGCAGGTGCGCTTGGCCCCCGTGTGGGCCATGACAGGACGCCTGTGGTGCGACAAGCAGCTCCCTCACGCCAGTTCTTTTCCTTGCCATCTGACCTGTGCCAAATACACAGATATGGGACCAACTGCAACGCCGCTCTGGACTGTCGCGCTGTCGGTGCCATGCTTGCTCCTCGCCGCAGGTTCCACCCTGCCCTATCTTCTTTTACCCTTGGCAACTTTATCCATTCATTCTGTGGTTCCAAATGGACAGTTGGCTTGACATGAGGGGCATTCCTGGCGGTGACTCGGAAGGGAGGAAGTTCGTCGTGGTTGCTCTGGCGGACAGTAGCATGCAGGTTTTTAGTATGGCGGGCCGACAGCTGCTCCCCTCCATCGCACTCACCCGACCAGCTGCCATCCTCCGAGTCATGGGGACCTGCGTGGCGGTGGTGGCGGGCAGCACCCTCAGTCTGTGGGACCTTCAGGAGCAGGTTTGGGCTGTTGCTCTCACACCTCTCAGGCTGCAGTCCACTCCACTCAACGCCGTTGGTTATTGATGGCGCCGATTGGTGTTTTTCATAATTTTCTGTCAAAAAGAAAAGTTTACCAAAACTATTAAAAAGAAAAGTTTATCAACTGAGACTTATCAATCGCTGCCCTTGCTCATATCTCCAGACGCTGAAGGTCGAGGCCGAGGTGGGGCCGATGTTTGCGATGGTTGGTGCAGCGTGTCGAGGTGTGTTGCCTCCGTCTCCATTGGGTGCTTATGGAAAGTATGGTGTGGCACCCGCTCTTGACTGGCGGGCTTTGTGTGTGCAGTGGTAGACATGGACCTGTCGCCAAAGGGGGAGCCCATTATGGTCCTGTCTAACCGGCAGGCCTTTCTATTCCACAGCGCAATGCGGTGAGCCACCACAGATGTCGATCCCATCCCGGCGAGACTGGAGCCGACATTGCTTTCACGCACACACACGCACACACACACACATGCACATCGATTCACCCACACAGAGGCGATTACATATACATAAATGCTGACATCCACATGGATATACTCCCGCATACACACACTCCTGCAAGTGCTGGGCTTGTCATCATGGCTGTTTTGTGCGCAGAGCATGGATGTGTGTAGCGGATAACCGATTTCCGCCGTCCCCGTTTAACTCTACCATGCCATTGGGCTCGCCACGGTATGGCATTCCAACACACCCCTTTTACGTGGCCTTCCAACCGAAAAGTTGCCCAGATGCTGAACTACGCCTGTAATCCCTTCCTAGGCGACCACATTCAGTGCTTTCGCTGTGCGTTGTGCAGGGGTGCTCTAGCACGGCTTAAGCAGGGTGGGACCACCGGCACGCGGGGATCTGCGCAGCTTGTTGCTTCCACCATGAAGCGCGGGGGGAAGGAGGCAGCAGCGGAGACGCGCTGCGACTTAGAAAGCAGTCTCGCTGCGGCGGCGGCACTCTGTGACGCAGAGGGCTATCGGCGCACTCTTCGCGTGTACTGCAAACATTTAGCTGAGACCGGAGATGAGGGGCGACTGCGTGAGGTGAGGGGGAAGGCGGGAGACACCTTTCACCTGCCCTTTCCATATATTGATCTGTCCAAGGGAAAAAACTACTGACACATGCGCGTTCGTGTCAGACATGTAACGACCTGCTTGGCGACGTGCAACTCATATTTGAAAGCAATGGAACGTCTGAAGCAATTGAGCAGCCAGAAGCGTAAGACCTCCCTTACCAAACCCAACACACAAACACACTCACTCCTGTGCACACGCATACAGCATTATTTGGCTGTAGTTCAGATGGCCATAGTTTCGGAATATGGCACTGACCCATCGATTATCGTATGCTGTCCTTAGAAGCACGGACGCAGCGGGATGGGAGCCCAATGTGGTTGGCATGTCCAAGCTGGAGCTGCTCCGGGGTGTGCTGCCGGTGCTGTCATCCACTCGCTCAATGCCCGGCCTGGTGAGCGAGTTTCAGGACATGCTGATCGAAATCGGGGCGGGGCGTGCGCGTGTGTCCGGCACGAAACGGAGCCACATCGAAGCAACGGCAGCAGCGTCGACGGACGGTCAGCCGCGCAGAAAACGCTGACACCGACGTGATCAGGCAAAATGGACAAACTGCCCATCATTTTCATGTTGAACCACACATGTAATGTGTCGCAGTTTTGAATTTTGCGAACAGCGGAGGAATTGAATGCGATTATCACAGTCTGACACTCACACGCACACACGTCCCCAGCAACGCTGAAGCTTTTAGTCTCCGCGCATAGCTTATGTGACATATGTCGAGTAAAGTGTGCTATTGTCAGTGCACTCCCAAATAGACTCTGCAGCTGTTGTGAATACATGCGTAGAGAGGCCGACGGTGAATGATGGTAACCCATTTGGGCGAATGTCGTCAAATGCGTGCTGTGAGGTCAAATGATTTACAACCCACCCGGCTCGTCTACGCCGGACGGAGGGGCCTGTCCTACCTATTCTGCCCGTCTGCAAGCAGCGCTCTCCCCACAGGGCGTGAAGCTCCGCGGTCCGCCCCCATATCCTCCGACATCAACACTAGAGGTTCCGCATGGAAAGACGTGGGAGGGCGCCTTGGCAGAGCTTAGCGCAACTACTTATTGATACATATGCAATACAGGGTACATATTGGAAGCAAATGGAAACACTGTTGACCCCATCAAAGCCCCTCGGAATGGAGGGGGAGGGGGGGCTGTCAAGCCATGGATCTCATTTCATGGGCGAGTCATGGCACCAGGCCGGTGAGCCGAGTCCTGCTGTTGATTTCATTGGATAGCTTGTGGGGTCATCGGCAGGGCTGGTTGCCACTCACTCGAGCGACGTCTTTCCCAGCAGCGTGCTACGCAGCTGGTGAGGCTGTGGCACCACCGCCAGCCCCTCGCGCATCAACACCACCACCCCCTTCACATCCTGCACCATCCGAAACATTTCGTGCGAGTCCACCTCGGCAACCTTCACCTGCACAAAGCAGTACCAAAGGTTCAGCCACGAATCCGGTGTGTTTGCGTGCTTGCGTGTGTGAGGGAGAGCGCGAGAGGAAATCATTTTGTGATATAGGGTTATACATTGAGTGCGTAATGGAAGCGAGTGAGTGAGTGTGTGTATGTATGTGTGCTGGAAACAGAGGGAAAGAGAAAGAATTATGTGTTTCGGTGTAAAATTCTGATATGAAGTTGACGGTTGTGTGCGTGTGTGTGTGTGTGTGAGAGTGGGCTTCGGTAAGCCGGTGTGTGTGTGTGTGTGTGTGTGTGTGTGTGTTTGTGTGTGATTCCTATGAGTGTTCGCTTGTACCTGATTGAGCCTCCTAGTGAGCATGACAAGCGAGGGGCAAACCTGCAGGTGGCCTTCCTCTTCCAGGGCCAGGGCGAAGCCCTCTGCCTCTGCTGCCTCTCTGAAGGCAACCAGGCCGTCGGTGAGCTTATCCACCTGGAACTTGTTTCCCATTCCCGGCTTGGACTTTCTGAAAACCTGTGTCCACCCAGCACAGGGCTACACGTCACATGCGTACATCCCTATATACGCCCCAGAAGGAACAGGCCTCCACGCTATATGCCTCCTCCCCCTCCCAACCACACACACGCACACACGCACACACACACACACACACACACACACACACACACACAAGCGCTTTGCAGAGGCATTATCTTCCCACCTTGTTGAGTTCATCAGCAGCACCCTTCACCGCTACACGGGTGCGCAGAGTGTATGAGTTGTGTGCCTCATTGTTAGGTCTGGACAGTGCCAAGCAGAACAGCTGTCGCGGCGCAACCCAAGGGCACTCGCTGAGGATCTGAAAGGAGGAGGTGGAAGGTGGGAGAAGAGGCGTGAGACGAAGGGACCAAAATCTAACTTAAGCTCCACAGCAAAAAAACTCCAAAGACGTTATACGAGCGTTAGACAGGTAATGTGTGTGTGTGTGTGTGTGTGTGTGTGTATGTGTGTGCCTGTGTGTGTGTGTGTGTGTAGAAGCCCACCTCGTAACTAGACTTCACTTTGGCCAATGCATCGACCTGCGCTGCTTTGTACTTGTCAGAGGTGACGTGCCGGAGAAGCTCCGCGGGGCTGCCGGGCAGAGCGTCCGACTGCGGTGGGGTTGCCGACAAATTAAGGTCAGTACGACACGCAATTCCCCCCACGCATATAAATACATAACATCAGAACAAAAACAATATCTTTCGAAATTGACCAGTTGTGTGCTAATGCAACCCCCCCCCCCCCCCACACACACACACACACTCACACTGATGCACACACACACACGCCCCCCCCCCCCCTACCCCCCCGTGCGCACACACGCGGGGCAAGCTGAATGGTCACCCCCACACGCTTAGGCACAAATCCCCCCCCCCCCCTCCCTCCCCTCAAAATGAAGAGGACATGTTCAGTGTCAGTGATGGACAGCTCATTGCTGAGCAAATTCCATTCTCTGAACAAAAACAGACAATCACACGCACTTGAAACTGCGCGACAGATAACACACATAAACATTCAAGCAGCAGTTCAACCCTCTCATAAAAAACATGCATGTTGTATCGTGAACAAGAAGGAAGTGACACCTTCAAACTCTCCGCATTCGATTCAATGACTCAACCATATACACACGCGCACATCGGGTATATCCGTTTCAAAATATAAAACAAATGCGAAACGCACAAACACCCACATACGAACCTTAGAGGTATCCAGAGCAGCGGAATTGGTAGAGTCTAGCTCCCAAAGATCATCAAAAAAACGCTTGTTTCCCTCCAAGTCACGCTCCGTCTCCTTTGCTTCCTCGTATGAAGGCGTTGCTGTATCCGATGCCCGCGTCTGAGGCAGCACAGATAACAGAGCGCGGGTGAGGTATAGCGCCGTGTCTCTCCCTCTATCTGCGCCCCGTTTGGGGTACTTAAAACGCTGTACTCAGTCTGCTCAGCGACTCGACGGCATAAAGTAGCGGGAAGTCCGAGACGGAACAAAACGACAGCGGAAGTCGAAGACAGCAAAGTACTAACAACACTTTGCGGAGAGGCATCACGGACGCGTACCTTGGAAGACGCCTCAGTATTTGAACTCCGAGAGGAGCTGGGTGAGGGTTCATTTCCGGTGCTTCCCTCTGCACCGGCGTCGGTGGCCGGGAGACCGCAGCCCCAGGGCCCCCAAGCACAGGCGCTCCAGTTCTCCCACACGTCCTCGCACTCCTCCTCCACCTCCTCATGTACCGGCTCCGGAACAGGGTACCGGATCCGACGCTCCCGTCCGCCGGGGTAGCGCAGCACCCGCTCCTGCACGGTAGCCTGGAGGCGGGCAGAGGGGGCGGGGCCGCGGCCGGGCGGTGAAGCGCCGCTTGCTGGTTTGCTGAAAGCGGTGACGGCGACGACAGAAAGGGCGCGCTGCTTAGCTGGACCGAAAGTCACGTGACTGGTCCACTCGGTGCGACGACGCCCCGACCGCGGCAGGTTTTGGGTAGCCCCAGGCATAACGCGGAGCTGAAGCGCGGGCAAAGCCGCCATTATGCGTCTGTCTTGGGACAAGTGTGAGCTGGCTGCGGGTGTTGTTGGCCTTGGCGTATCGTCAGGTGTCGGAGCGCCGTGAGAGGACAACCCTCGAGTAGTATTATTAATGCTGTGTGCGGGAGGTGGTGGTGACACGTATGAATAATGCGTTTGTCGTGCTCACCGCCTTCGCGAGAATATGTTGGATGCGCTGGAGCTGTGGAGGAGGTTGAAAAATAAACACATCATCGCTAAGTACTGTCGCCATCCCTACGGGTAATTTCCAAGATAACTTCTTACAAGAAAAAGAAGCGGAAACGGGGACAGGAAAAAAAGGGGAGAACCGAGAGGGCGAGAGTGACCAGAGGGTCACGGAATCCATGCACGGCAAAGGGGAAGCACTACAAAGAGCACAGACCCGGCAGAGAAAACACGAGAGAACACCAACCTACGAGGGGGTTTTTATTCCCCCAATTTAAAGCCGATGTTCACATAGCCACTACATCCTGTATTTGTTAAAAACTGTAATAAAATTTAGCGCTTGAAATGATATTGAAATCCACTATTCACTGAAGCGTTTTTTGAGAAAAATGAAACTTGGCAGCGCCGATCTTGGTGCTCCGCATAAGCGCTTGGTTGTTGATGTTACGGTCACTAGTGCGCGCACGAATTCCAGCGTTCCGGCTGTGGGGGCCTCGCTTCCCCTCCATGGCAGTCTCGCGTTGGGGGCTCAACAAGCTAAGCTTGATGTTGACCTCCGCACTTCGTCCTCCCTTGGCACACCTTCCATTCAGTATGTTCATGACTACTTCCACCCTTTGTTCTTGAGGACGGGGGTCGATTTCCTCCTATGCCGGTTGATCCCATTGATCGCTTGGCCATCTTGGTGGTTGCTCGACGTTTGCCAAGCATGGGTGCGGCAAACTCGCTTCTTGCGGTCTAAGAGATATGCCCGCATGAAAGAGTTTGTGCGGCGGTCTACATATATTCCCTCCCGTCAATTTCTTGGGGATATGCGTCGTGAGTTCATTCAACGCCTTTCTGTGGTTCTTCATGGCACGTTGGGTTCATGTCTTCGTGATGCTTTGCAAGAGGGTGGTGCATTTGTTGTTGCATGCCTTCTTGCTATGAGGGCTTAGTAGGCTTTTGTGCATGCTCTCTTTTCTTCTTTGTAGGTGGATCCCGCTACTTTCTTTGTAATACAATTTTTAGTAGCAGCCGATCTCAAATGTTAAATATGGCGGCCAAACTTACTAGCCCGCCGGTCCGAATCTTAAGTTTCGCGGGCTAATTATCTTTGCATATTCTACATTACTTCAATTGGCGTCCTCCTCCACTATACCAGTATAGGTATCGCTAGTCGTTTGACTATTAACGCGATAGTTGCTTGATTGTTAACGTGTTGCGGTTGAGCCTTGAGTTCGCTGATCTCGTTCGCGAGGGGTACTCCCAAGACTCGCTTTATGGGGACGGAGGTGAGTGAACGAAAGACAGCCGGATAGAAGCCACAACTAAGCACATTGGCGTCTCGATCGCATTTGTGTCTATAAGCACTAGCATTGCATTACCTAGTGCTTATGTACAAAGCAGCTAGTCCTTATCTTAGTACTTAGTGTTTTACTAATAACAGTACTCTGATTCCTTGTTAGTGGCGGCCGGCCGGCCCTGCCGGTGCCTTTGCACTTTAGCTCTCTCTCTTTCCACTTCCTTTGTCCCCATTGTTGGCCCCCTAGCGGGGCCGGCTCGACCACCCGTGTAACCATTGTGCGTCCATCTCCAACATGTTATGGGCCCTCTACAACGTTACCCTGGATAGTCAGACCTCCGAAATACGGTAGCTCCAAGTAGGAGAAGAGCGTGCAAGCTGGATACTCGCTACTAAGTCAATACCGACCCTAGCCGCCCAAGGTCCCCCATGGCCGACCAAGGCTAGAAGTACCGCCTCAGCCACCCAATGAGAAGAGCGTACAACCCGGATATTCGTTGAAACTGGCACTACCGACACCGGCCACCCAAGGTTGGTTGTCTACACCACCCATCTCACAACTCAGCGATGTTATCGACCGGATATGGCTTCAAACCAATTTGAAATAACCGATTCGTGAAAATTTGGCCCGCGCGTACTTTAAATAGTTCTGTTTTTTTCTTCCCCGAAGCGAGGCCGCAACGCTTATCTCACTTAGCGAGGTTTTAACCTTGCTCACGGCGAAAGGGCGGGAGTCGGCAGAATAGCGCCCGACTATTACTTTCGAGTGCCTACACGTCGTTGGGAGCCTCGTTGGCTTTCCCCCTTCCTCGCCGGTCGCTCTCATGCGATAGCTAATTCACCCGTGGACGGGTTTCCCCGCTACATGTCAGACTAGTACATTGCGCAGTATATTTAGACCAGTTTCTTGTCGGCAACTCGTCGATAGCATCCCGTTCCTTTGAGTACTTGTAGCGTCATCTACCCGGCTTGAAATACCGCTACCGGAGTAACGCCTACGACCAAGATTACTCCTTCCTCGAAGACAAGTAAGTGCGACGACAATACCTACGCTACCTTGAGGGGGAGTGTTAGCACTAGCATTGCATTACCTACTGCTTATGTACAAGGTGGCTAGTCCTTATCTTAGTACTTAGTGTTGTACTAATAGCGGTACTTTATTTCCATGTTAGTTGCGGCCGGCCGGCCCTGCGGGTGCCTTTGCCGGCCGCCATCTCTCTCTTTCTACTTCCTTTGTCCCCACTGCTAGCCCCCTAATAACGGGGCCGGCTCGACTTCCCGTGGGACCATTGCACTTCCATCTCCAACATTGTCCCGCGAAACTTTGAGCTCCGACTAAGATTGATCTTTGAGCTTCACAAAATTTCGTCAAGTGGTCACAAAGGAAATGTTGGCACTCTTGCAAAAGCGCTCGGCAGATTTTAGTGGAAACGAATTCGCCAAGATGTTAAATATTTTTGTGAGCGCTGCGACGTGTGTCCATGAGCAAAGATTCAGCCATAGATTGCTGCGTCTCTTTACCCTTCATTACGTGTTCCACCTAGACCGTGGCACATTGTGGGGCTCGACTACTTGACGCGCTTGCATGTGAGTAATGGCTTTGACAATGTGTTGATTGTAGTCGACCATTTGACTCGAATGGCCAATTTCTTGCCGTGCGCAGAGCGCGTAACCGCAGAGGAAAGTGCCAATTGTTTTTACATGAAATCTACCGATTGCTTGGACTACCTTGAGTACTAGTCAACGACCGTGATCCGAAGTTCGTGAGTGGCTTCTAGCAAAACCTTCGGAGACGCTTTGGAACGCGAATCAATAACATGTCTTCCAGCCGACACCCGGAGACGGATGGGCTAAGGGAACGCGTCAACACCACGTTTCAGCAACGTTTGCGATGTTTTTGCTGCTACGATGGATCAAGTTTGGACAAAAATGTTGCCTCAAATGGAATTCGCGTACAACGCTACCCGTGCACTTGGAATTGAGCACACCGACTTCGAGGCTAAATTTGGAACTCGCCCGAGGTGCCACCTTACCTCTTGTACAGCATGCGACCTTCGATTCGAGTTTCGCAAGACGCGTCGGAGCGGTAAAAATTGTTACAAGAGGCACACGCTTTGGTACGTGTGGTGTTACAATTACACAAGGATGAGAAGGAGCCTCGTTCCGAACCGTCGACAGCCTCGCACTTCGCTCGAGAAGACAAGGTGACAGTCGTAACTAAGAATCTCTTTTGGCGAGGACATCAGGACAAACTAACCGGAAGCTACGCAATCGACAGTTGGGGCCTTTTACAACCGAGGAACAAATTAAGAAACACAGCAATTATAGATTACGGTTGCTAGCGGCATTTCGCTTACACCCGGTGTTTCACGTCCACAATCTAAGGTCATACTCTACAGCTTCTCTTCGACTTGATGTTAAAGTGACTAATCCATACGGAGACGATGATGAGTCCGAAGTTCCTCACATCTATGTCGTGTGCATCAAGTCGTTACCTCGACGACTACGGAAATATTTGCTCTTCATGACGCACTATAGTGCTGACGACATTCCACATGTCTCGCACCAATTACACGTGGTACACCGTACAGTAGCGTTACAAGATTTTATGTAGACGCCCCAATGGCACGCGTTTTCCCGGACTATAGCGTACATCGACTTCATGCACGCTCATCTAGCGCGCATTCCTAAATCCCAATGATTGGTTTAGAAAAAGAGCCAAGACCACGACGGAGGTCAACCGCTTGGCAAGCCTCATTAATATGTCGAGAGGGGGAGGGTACGAGTGTGTGACAAGTACAGTCATGTAATAATACACTACATAACATTGCACATGTACTCGTTACTAATTCAATCCATGATTTTCCATCGGAAGGACTTACCACGTGGTTATGTCGCCACTGCAATTTAGCGCGAAGGTATTGATGCGCATTGATGTACTCTAGAACCTCCCGGTACGTGGTATAGGTACGCACTATAACTTGAAATTGAAATTGAAATTGAAATTGAAATTGTCCACAATTGAAATATTGAAATTGAAATTGTTTACAACAATACCAGTAAAAACCGGCTAATGTCTCTGGGCCCCCCCTTGTGCTACGCCTAACTATACTTAGAAGCGTGAGGTAGACCGTGAACCACTAATCCCAACCTCTCCAATGGCAGCGACGATACCGTCTAAAACATACCCGTATCTAGATATTTATTATTTTCTGATCTATACGTGTTTTTTTTTGGATACAGTATGAAATATAAAATGTCGCTAGTCTCCACGATACGCGGCCTGCTCCTGCCGCTGCGGGGTCGCTGATCAGCAAGGCTGCTCAGCTTGAGCTGGTCGAGGCGAACCTCCCCGACCTCGGCTCCTGTGCGACTCCGGTCGTGCCGGAGCTAGGGGGGGAAGGCAGGTGAAAACCCCCCCTCGCATAGGTCGTCGTCGGTCCCGCCTCGATCCGTGCTCAACCCCGTCCGAGGTATTAGCTGCTCCTCCCGACGCAGCGCGCCACCTAGCCGAGTCTTCTCTCCTCCTTCGGGGGCTGAGAAGATAAAATAACTATACTACAGACGGTGTCCGGTTGGCTCTCCTGCCCCCGAGCCAGATTTTCTCATGTCCCCTGTCCTTTTCCCGTCTGTTTCCAACACCAATATGATCGCGCTGTGGCCGTCCGTACCCTCCCACGGTGGTTTACGTTGTTAGGGGGCCGCCTTTACGAGCAGTGTGCCGTTACAATAACCCTAGGCACACTGCGATAGTGCGTAGTGTGATGAGGGAGGTGAGGCTAGTGATGGTGGATGTGTGAGGGATGCCGGTTCGGCTTATGAAAATGGGGAGGATATCGATATCGGTACTTGGCCAGTGGGCACGGAGAGCGTTGGGCAGCGGGTGTGTTTGTCGCGGATGAGTTGTGCGGTCTGTGAGATGTAAGTGTCGGTGCAGTATTTCCATTCCCCAATTCGAATATTTCTAATGGAGGAGTAACGGCGTATGTTGTTCGAGTGTCCTATGAACATAGGTTCGAGGAGGCGGATGAAGTCAGGTTTGTGGGCGATGGGTCTAAGCGAATGGGGAAGAAGTTCGCCAGGGAGGACCGCACGGCAGCAAGTGAGGGAGTCGGGGGATGTGCCTTCGTCAGCGGCAACAAGGCGGGTGGGCGTGTCAAGGCATGGTGGTGAGTGGTAGTCCAAGGGGGTGTTGATAGTAATGGGAGAGGCGAAGGATTTGATGTGTTTATTACCCAAGTCCGCGGTGATGGTTTCCCATCGGCCGCCGTTATATCTTTCCAATTGGGAGAGGAGCAGGTGTAGGGCGTCGTTGTAACGGTCCTTTTGGAGGCCTAACATCGAGGGGCTGTAACCCGCAATGTGGCCGTTGATGGTGAACTGTCCGCACATGGGACAGCGGAGGGAGGGGTTGTACGCAAGGAGGCGGGTGTTGTGGACACTCCACATGAACTCTTGTTTGTGTATAAATTGCATGTGGGTAAGTGAGGAATGTTTGGTGTGAAGTGAGAAATACGCGCCGTCGGATGCGGCTTTGTCAAGTAGGGCGCCGTTTCTGATTGTCTGGGAAAGGGGGGTATGAGCGTGTTTGATGCTTTGTTTGTATGCGTCTGATTTGAGGTTGGAGTATTTGTATGTTGTGGATTCTCCTTGTGGTTGAGGGATGAGTGTGTAGGTCCAAGTCCATGTGCCTATAGAAACTTCTGAGCCGGTGGCATACGTTGTGTCGGACGGGTGTCCGTCTGCCACTAGGTTGTCTAGTGCGTCGGCGTGGTCGTTGCCGAGAGAGTGGTTGTGTGCTTAATTTTTGCCACGGTGTGTGCGGATGCTTTGTGTGTGCATGGTGTGGGTGATGAATTCGATGGTTTAGCGCTGGATTTGGTGTTGGTAGGCTACGGAGCAGCGCATGAAATCTTGGGTAAGGCGGAGTGAGCATGCGTTGTCGGTGAGGAGTGGGTGTGGCCAAGTTGGAGGCCAAATCTTATTTTACCGCGTGGATGTAGAGGTGGGTGCCCACGGGCCTACGAGCGCACCCCCCGCCGGGGCCACCGCCGCTGCGCCGCCGGCGGGCGCCGGAAGAGTTGGTAGAGGTGTCGGACGCGGGGGGCGGAGAGGGTTGTGATTGCTTAGCAGTTAGGGGTACATAGGATTGTTGTGTCTAGAAGGATGGGGTGGGTGTGTATTGCGAAGTTGCCAGTGGGGAGCATGTCGAGGTTTGGGTTGATTGGGTCGTGGTTGAATGTGATGAGGTGGTGTGTCCATGGAGTGGATCCGTGCGTGGGAAGGATGGGGCTGGTAGCAGGGATGAAGCCGTTGTTGAAGGATGTGAGTGCGGTGGGGCCGGAGGGTGTCGTAGTGATTGTGTCGTGGTGTTGGAGGCATAAGGCCCACTGTACTTCGTGGAGGCGGGTAAGATTGTGGGTCCGTCCGCGGTCACACTAGCCGCATCGCCATGTGTCTGGGCCTTGCAATGGGCGGCAGTGTGAGTGAATAGCGAAATCCGGGCATGTGCGGCAGGTGGTAACGGGTTCGGGTTGCATGGGTTCATCGCGGATAGAGCACTCCGAAGGGGTGGGGTTGGGCACAAATACCGGGGCGGGCGTGGAGAAGATGAGAGTGAAGCCATCATCAAGTTGGATTTGGATGTCCCATTCATTGAGGCGTTTGGGGGCCCATTTCACCATGTATTGTGTTTGAAGGTACTCCGTGTGTTTGCATTTGGAAAACAAAAATGAAAATGATTTTCAACAATACCAACAGACTGGACCGGTTGCTGTCTAACGGCCATGAGTTGCTAAGCCATTCATGACACTTGAGAGCAAAGATCGGGCAGGGTACTCTTCGACCAAGTACACCTATCAACACACCTATCTACAATGTGTGCCGACGTTCCTCGGAGGTTAAAAACTGTAAACAACCGCAGTAAATACCACAGTCCCTCAGTCTAAGTATAGTAACAACAAAACTAGTTTGTAATCAAGAAAAAGCAGGCCGCCAAAAAAATAGAGCCACTTTTCAAGAATGCAAAATGAAAGTGCTGCTCGACCTTCACGACGCACGCCCCGCTCCCACCGAACCGCGGTGCCGACCGGCCTAGGCATCGGCGTTCGAGAGGGGCGACGAGCGAGCCAAATCTAGCTCCCGCATGACATCGGTACTGCCGGAGAAAGGAGGGGAAAGGCTAGCGAAAAACCCCTCTTCACGCGGTTGCTCGTCGATCCCGCCGTCGCATCCGGTAAGCCCCGCTCCAAGATCGTAGCTGCTCCTTCCGTCGTGACTGCCCTCCTAGTCGAGGTCCCCCGTCACTTCGAGGGCATGTGAGGGGGGGCAAGACTACCACACAGAAAAAGCCGGCGCTCCCGCCGCCGCGCTGAAAAGTTTTCCCGGCCATTTACCCGGCTTCTTTTGTCTGGTGCCCGAGCACCTTTTTGGAAAACTAGCCACCGGTCGTACCCTCCAGCCACCGATCGCGCGTCCGTCGAGCACCCTTGTTTCGAGTGCGAGCCTCCGCGCTTACCCGGGCTCGCACTTTCTAATATTAGGTGTGCATCTTGAAAGTGGGTAGCGGTGGGGTAGGGCATGGACACCATTGCCGGATCCAAAAAGGCCGCGGGGGTGTGGAAATTATTCAAACACTCCGCACATAGTTTTCCGGCGGCGGTCTATTCTTTGGATAACCCCGCCATTAGACCTCGCCGCTCCTCCCGTCGCGACAGTCCTAGCTACTAGTGTCGTGCTGCCCCCCTTGGGTAATCTCTACCTCAACATGCCGGTCGACGTGTAGTGAGTGCCCTTCCCTAGCACTGCTTCCCGGCTTTCGCCGCTAGCTCTAGCACCCTCGACTCGCCGCTGATCCGTCCGTACCCTCCTCGCCAAAAAATATATCACAGACACGGGCCTTGTCACCCCAAACGGAACGGTATATGATGAGTGCTCAGTAGCGAAAAAACATATCTGACGGCCCGAGCGGGAGATCTTAGTCATGGTGTACGGATTTATGATTTCCAAAACCCTCCGTACAAAATTTCCCGAGAGTTGATGATCCCGCGGACCGCAGCTGCCGGTACCTCGTTTAGCCCCCTACCATACCGAGCATGGCACGACATGAGGTTTACCAACGCCCATAGCGTGGAGGTAGAGGTATTTGTCGACGGGCCTGCGAGCGCACCCCCCTCCGGGCCGCCGCCGCTGCGCCGCCGGCGGGCGCCTTTGTGTTTGGAGGGGATGCGGGTAACGTTGCAGGGGGGGTTATGGGGTGTCCGATGGCGACAAGTATTCGGCTTCGATAGAGGTGATGGGAGCTATGCTGGAACGTGATGGGAGGCGGGGCTGGCGTAAGGGTCCGAATCGATGCATCAAGGAATATTTCGGGGTTTTGTTCGGGCATACTTCGGTGCGCTTATATTGACATTCGTTATGCCCCGAAATAAGCATTCTGAAAAGCCGTATATTGCACTCGAAACCAATCGAAAAAAACACACGAAAACTTTCTTGATGCATCGATTCGGACCTGTAGGCTGGCTGGGGCCGAAAGAGAAGGTGCGGGTGTCGTGTAGTTGATGAGGAAGGTGAAGAGTGAGCCATGAGGGGAGTATGATTGTTGGTAAGGAGGCTTGGTTAGGGTTGTGGTGGGGGATGGGGATGCGATTGCGGCTTGTGTCGAGGGGTTCGGTGATGCGGCGGACGGGGGTGGAGATGGGGTCGGTTGTGTCTTCGAGGGTGAAGATGGTTTTACTGTTTTTGATGAGGATGGAGGTATTGTTGACGAGGAGGAGGAGTTCTAGTGCTTATGTAGTGCTTACCTAGTGCTTATTTACCTAGTGCTTACCTTACCAAGTGCTTATGTACAAGGTAGCTATTTGTCATCCTAGTACTTAGGGTTATGCTATTAGCGGTACTCTATTCCCTCTTAGTGGCGGTCGGCCGGCCCTGCCGGTGCCTACGCCGGTCGTCATCTCTCTCCTCTCACTTCCCTAGGCACCACACCCGTCCCCCTTGTGGGGCCGGTACGATTTACGTGTAACTATCCGTTCCCGATTCCGACAGATTATGGGCCCTCAACCAATTTGCATTAGAGAAGAGCGTGTGTAAAGCGCTCGGCGCCACGCTAGCCCTACCTACTCCCACGTAAAAACAAGTATAGCGTGCGTGTAAAGCGCTCGGCGCTACGCTAGTAATTCATCGCCCAACGGACACTACGCTTCGCCTTCTAGCTAGTGGTCCGCGACTGTCCTACCATCTCCCACGTAAAAAGGAGAAGAGTGTGTGTAAAGCGCCCGGCGCCACGCACGCCCCAACAAGCTTTCAGTCTCATCTTACCTTCAGCCTACCGATATTCTCCACCGGATTTGGATGTTTAAAACCGACCCGCGAAAATTCGGCCCGTGCGTACTTTAATTAGTATTGTTATTTCCGAGGCAACGCCGCAACGCTCACCTAACTTAGCGAGGAGCTAACCTTTCCCACGGCGAAAGGGGGGAGTCAACACGAGCAGCGCCGGTCTATGCTTTTGCGTGCCTACACGCTTTTAATAGCCTTGTTGGCTTCGCTTCTTCCTCGCCGGTCGCTCTCATGCGTCGGCTAATTCGCCCGTAGACAGATTTTCCCGTTACATGTTATACTAGTACATTACGCAGTGCATTTGGAACCGACTCATATCGGCAACACGCCGCTAGCGGCATGTTCTTGTGAGCGCATGTCGCTACATCTACCCGGCCTGAGACACACGCTACATGCACTACACCTTCGACCAAGATGGCACCTTCCTCGACGCAAGCTAGGACGACGTCAAAACCTCGGCTACCTGGAGGGGGGGTGTTAGCACAAGCATCCCGTTGCCTAGTACTTGTGTACAAGGTAGCTATGTGCCATCATAGAACTTAGTGTTATGCTATTAGCGGTACTCTATTCCATATTAGTGGTGGTCGGCCGGCCTTACCGGTGCTTACGCCGGCCACCATCTCTCTCCTCTCACTTCTCTAGTCACCACACCCGGCCCCCTTGTGGGGCCGGTACGACGTGCGTGTAATTATCCGTTCCCTATTTCGACAGTGGCGAGGAGAGAACTCGTTGTAGGCTTGCTTGTATGTGTGTGGGTAAGTGATGTGTGTTGCTTTGTCGGGGAGTGACGAGAGGATTGTGGAGTCTTGCTGGGTGTAGTGCCGTTTGAGTGTAGTGGCGATGGGGTTGGTGAGGGTGAGGGCCGGGATTCGGTGGAACATGATACCGGCGTCGCGTTGTGCTCGGACAAGGCAGCGAAGGGTAGGTGGAGCCTGGCCGCGAGACTTGATGAACTTTGCCGGCCATTGGTAATTGGTTTTATAGTGTGGAAATGGTGTGAATGTGTGACCGGGCCATGTGTCCGCGGTAGCTAGGGGTGTTTATGATTTTGTGTAAGTGGCATACCGTGAATTGTGCCGAGTGCGCGTTGAGAGATTGGAAGCCGTAGCTGAGGTCGGTGGTGGGGTGGTGGAGGGCTGTGCGCGGGAGGTTACCTACCGACGAAACCGCGGTGCGGAGCACCTTGCAAACTTGTCCGTCGAGGGTGTCCAATATGAGTCGCTGAAGAGGCCGAGTTTGAGGGTGAAGTGTTTGCCGATGAGAAGACCGCGGATGGCTCTGATTCAGCGGGATTATGCTAGGAATGAGGTGGAGAGCGCCTTGATGAGGGAAGCGGATAAAGCTTTGAGGTCGTGCTAGTGTTTGTTGAAGGTGATGGCGGTGTTGAGTTCAACTACAAGGACACGGTAGGTTTCCAAGGGGGTGATGGTGGGGATGGGTGAGGGTGAGCCGCGTACGGAGACGTGTTGGGTTTGAAGGCGTTTGTCGAGGAGGGTACGGTTGGCTTGGGAGAGAGCGTTGCCCTTGCTCCAAAGGGCGCATGTGATGCAGCATTTTTGGACATTGACTGTCATGCCGGTATATTCGCCGAACAATGACAAGTTTTGTTATTTATGGACATGTTGGTGGTTGAGTCAGTGGCAAGGCTGAGGTCGTCGGCCAAGCCGTGAGTCCGTGACCCGGGTAGGTTACCGTATGTTTGTCGGGGGTAGAATCGGTTGTTTGGGCTCTAGGGCGGTAGCCCCGGTTGCCGACCGTAAGCCAGCGTAGGAAGGGTTCGAGGAAGAGAGAAAACATGAAGGAAGAGAATGTATCTCCTTGGAGGGTGCCGCGTTTGATGGCAATGGAGGGGGTGAGGCGCCGTATGGGGTGTTATAGTCCGTGGTGGAGACGCTGTAGAGATGTTCGCATGTGCCGACGAAGGAAGGGGGCATACCAAGTTGGCGTATGTGTTTTAGCATGATGATGCGGTGGTCGGCTGCGTTGAAGACTCCTTTGAAGTCCGCATACATGACGTAGATGTCGTTGTTGTATATTTTGACGTCCTTCATCATGATAGTGGATGCAAGGGCGTCGTGTATGCCTCGGAGGAGGCGGAATTGTCATAATCAGGAACGGATAGTAACACGTAGGTCGTGCCGATCCCACAAGGGGGCTGGGTGTGGTGCCTAGAGAAGTGAGAGGAAAGAGATAGCGGCCGGCGAAGACACCGGCAGGGCGGCCGGCCGACCGCCACTAATAGGGAATAGAGTACCGCTAATAGCACAACACTAAGTTCTAGGATGGCACGTAGCTACCTTGTACATAAGCACTAAGCAACGGGATGCTAGTGCTAACACCCCCCTCAAGGTAGCCGAGGTCTTGACGTCGGCCTAGCTTGCGTCGAGGAAGGTGCCATCTTGGTAGAAGGTGTAGTGCTTGTAGCGTGTGTCTCAGACCAGGTAGGTGTAGCGACATGAACGTGCCGCTAGCGGCGAGTTGCCTATATGAGTCGGTTCTAAATGTACTTCGTAATGTACTAGTCTGATATGTAGCGGGAAAAACTGTTGGGTTGGATGGGTGTTCCCAAAGCGCGGAGGGAGGGAGAGTTCGTGTGGGGTTGCGCAGGCTAGCTCGGTTTCAAAGTGGGTGTGAACGGCGGCGATGACCTGTTGGGGGGAGTCTACTACCGTCGAGTGAGGGCGAGAGATTTTGGTGATTGTGGGGGTAGTGGTGTTGTTCTGGAAGAGGCCGCCTCTGATTTTGAGGAGTCGGTGGTGGGATTTCGGGTTGACATAGTAAAAGGTGTTTGAGCGGGGTTTACTCTTTTTGAGTTTGTTGGTTGTGGCTGCGTAGAGGAGGTGTCTGATGCGTTCTTGGCATTTGTGTTTGATGGAGTCGGGGGTCATGTATTGTGTGGTGTGAAGGAGGGATTGCGCGAGGGGCAGGGGACCGTGTTTTGTTTTGCAGCGGCGGAATGCCTTGACTATGGTGCGAGTTTGTTCCGGGAGCCATATGAGGTTGGGGTCGGAGTTCGGAGGTTTGGATTTTTTCGGCGGGAGGACGGGCCAAATGGTGGTCGCGTGGTCTATGTGTTGGGAGAGGAGGTCATTAAAGGCGGAGACTGGGGAGCCGAGTGTCGCAAAGGTGGTTGTGGTTGGGGTAGTATTGATGATTTCTGCGTGTTGTGTGGTGGTTTGATTGAGAAGTTCCGGGGTGTTGGATTGGTATGCTTGGATGTGGGCAAAGGTGAGGGAGAGTTTGAAGTTATATTTCCGGGTGGAGTTGGGGGAAGGTGTGTTAGGGGTAGTATGGGGTGGGTGGGCGATGAGGGAGGATGCGGCTAGGATAACAAGGTGTACGGCGGAGTGGTCAGTGTAGTGTGACGCGGTAGGGCATATTGAGGCGGCCGGAGGGGAGAGGGAAAGAAAGGCGGTTTGTGTGGAGAGCCAATGGTTAAGGCAGTTGCCCTTGCGGGGAAAGGTGGGGAGGGGGATGGAGGGGGGTGAGGTGGGATTGGAGTAGGGGGGTGAGGGCGTTCGACTGCACCCAAGCGGCCTTTCCTAGTGGTGTAGTTGAACGGGGAGCAACAAGGACCATTGGGTCCTTAGGCCCCTTCATGGAGGGGTTGATAGCGGGGGGCGCGAGCCGTGCTCCCGGTGAGGTAGTTGAGGAGCGGTGAGGAAGGGGGCAAGTGGGTGCCCTGTGAGGCGGCTCCGGTCATGGCGACCGCCGATCTTGTGGGTCGTGGGCCGGTCCAGTAAAAGCTCTTTCTTATACGACTTCGGGAGGTTGGATGTGGCGGACGACATTGCGATAGGTGCAAAAGAGGGTAGAGGTGGCTCGTGTGGGAGCCGTGGAGGGGTCGGTGTTGGGTTTGGTGGGTAGTGCGTGAGTTGGCACCTCACGATATGGTAAATATTGACAAGGGTTTGTTCCGCGGGGGCGGATGGGAACGTTTGGACACTATGCGGGGCTCGCTAGAGTGCGCTATTCCCGGAGGGGGGGGGTTGTAAGTGATGGGCTTTTCCATGTGTTGTGTACTTTCGCAGTGTTTCGGAACTGTTGGATTTTGAATAGCGCTGGAGCTATCGAGGGGACGAGATTCAAATTTGTAAAAGCCGCGCCTTTGAGTGTGTACCGTTTGGCGGGGTTTACGGATCCACTGACATGGGTGAGCTAGGCTCGGGGGGGAAGACGTGGGTGGATAATCCCGTTGTTCAGCGGGTCCGGTGTCCACCATGTCGCTCATGGGGTGGCCAAACCCAAAGCGAAGATGGTCAGTGTAGCTCATTCCAGCGCCGACCCATCCCTGGGTGTTGTGGTCAGTAGTACTTTAGCAGTACTTCGGAATTTATTACGGTTTTAAGTGACGACATGATACTTTTTTAGGTTGATTACGGTCCTATACGGTTTCTTCTGACTTATACCCTAGGAGTAAATACGATTAGGGATGCCGGCCTAAACTTTGTATGTTTAGTCACATATGGCATGTGTAAGAAGGCCCTTCGCAGACAACAACCGCAGTCCGCGATATCGGGCGGAAATATTGTAAATCATTATCATTCCGAAGTCTACTAATAGAATAATTATCATTTGCATATTATATAATATTTAAAGATGAATTTCTTACAAGAAAAAGCAGAAAGAAGAAAAAAGGAAAAAACCTAAGCCCGAGGAACAGGAAGGCATGCCACAGCACCAGCACTACCACGCGGTAGGGCGTGGTCGGCAGAAGCGCTCGTGGGCCAATTCGGCAAAGACTCGGTCCGCATCCGTGCTCGTTTGTCCGCCCTTGGTGAGGCGGAGGAAGCCCAATCGAGTACGGGCGGCCTCCTCCGTCGCTATGTGGGTGCGATGACCCGCTCGGATGAGGGCAATCGCTGCCGCCTGCTCTATCGGTAGAGGTGGGCCGTGCGACAGCGTGTCCAAAGCCTCGCCAATTGCCGCGTTGGCGCAACTGTCGAAGAAGGCATAACACCCGATGTGTAGGTATTCGTCGTATGCCGATTGGGTGCGTTTGTCGCTTAGAGCACGGGCGGTGTCGTCAGTGAGTGTCCACAGACGTGGCTCCTCGATGTCGCGAGGGGGACGTTCGAGGCCGGCCGGGATGACTTCGCCGTAGTAGGCGAAGTCGACGAAATCGGACGCGGAGGGGTCGGGTTCGTCGTCAAGCAAGTCGATAGATGGCTCAGGGGGCGCCTTACCACCCTCCGTCGCTGGGGTCGCGTCGGCGGGAATGGACTGCTGTCGATCAGTAGCAGGTGTGGCTGTCGTCTGCTGGAGCTACGCGAGTAAGGCAGCGTTAGCCGCCAAAAACTGCTAAGTGATCCGTTGTTCCGATGCCAAAACTGCCGTACGAATCTATTCGGTTGTGCGTTGTTCGAGTGAGGTAGCGTGAGGGTCGGCCGCTGCGGCGGATGTAGATTGCTCATGCTGCATGTTGTGGAACTGCGTAGCTGAACGAGGGGAAGTGTCGCGTGACGCTCGAGTGCGCATGGGACGATGGTAAATTGACACCCTGCTCGACTACGAGAGTCGAGACTGCATTCGCGCGAAGCCTAGATTGGCTGAGCGCGAAAGCATAGAGTGCCTAGGCTCGTGGCTAGCTACGGCTTATAAGGTGCGGGCTAGCTAGAGCTGACCGTTGGTGAAGTCGTTAGTCGTTGGTTGCGTCTAACTGCTCGGGCAAGGTGGTTGCCCTGCATGTGCGACGCGCCGCTATTAACGGTAGCATTAACCGCTAGAGTCACTGTCCCGTACACATGGAGTTGGATATGCAAACCTCTAGATTCAAATTAATCTGACCAAAAAAGGAAAAAACCTAAGCCCGAGGAACAGGAAGGCATGCCAAAGCACCAGCACTGCCCGTGATATAATATTCAAATTTTGTGTTGCTAAATCTCCGCGACGCTTTGCAGGAGGGCAAAGCTGATGTTGGCACGCCTTCATGTTCCTCGGGCTTAGGGGCTTTCCTCTTTTTTCTTTTCGCGTGTGGCCTCCGCTACTGTTCTTGTGCTTTTCATTTTCATCTGTCAAAGTGACTTCGCATCCCCCCTGACTACTTATCGAACGTGATATCCTTTAAGTGTGAAAGAGCGGCTGCAAGATCGGAAACGGCGGGAGGTAGCCCAGAAACGATTCGCCAAAAGAACCGAAAACCACGGCATATAGTTTAACTGTCGAGCCTTGGATGCCGTTGTACTTCAAGACTTCCACATCTGCAAAAAGACCGTCGTTGCTGTTGGGGAGTCGCAACATGGTGTGATATGTGACAACCTCGACGCCAACCCTGAGTGCGCCGCGGACATCGGAAAAATAGTCAAACCCTGACCACCATAAACAAAGCGGTAGGACCGAAGCGTTCCCGTCACAACTAACGGGCCAATTAAGCCAAGAGGCTCAAAGTGGTCCGGACAGCCGGTTGCCCACGCCGTATCCGATATGTCAACATCCTCGGCCTCGAACGTACCCCACAAAGCTTGAAGTGGAAGATGGCAAGAATCATCATACACACTGGGAGAGCAAAATGTGGGAGGGTAGATATAAGACGACGACATTCCAAAGGTGTGGCAAACGGCGACGCGGAATATGGTCTCGCAGTGCCTTGGCAATTTATCGCAGAGCTCGTTCAAGCGGCCAATTTTAGACACACGCACACACACACACACACACACACACACACACACACACACACACACACACACACACACACACACACACACACACACACACACACTCACTCACACAATTGGTCAAAAGTGATCAATCTTGCACCAAATGCACTATAACAGTCCACACCCCGCCGATGCTGAGTAGAATATCCCTATGAAAGGGTACACAGGTGAGTGAGACTGAAAGGTGAAAGTGAGAGAAAGAATGGTTACAAGTGACACCCCAAGGTGCCATTAAGTAGTCTGGTCACAGCATGTGGTGACATGCTGCAAGGACAGACTCCTCGATGGTGCTGCTGCTCCAACTATAGTAGCACCGTTATGAATCATCACTGTTGGTGTCATTGACAGATGACAGATGAGATTCATATATCGTATCTAATACTGCTGCTAGTACCCGTGTGATGTAGAAACGTACTAGTGGTGTCAGTACATATGGGAGTACTCCAACACCCCCACTCAACCAACATGTACTGAGAATAGAATGGGAACAAGAAAGGCTGGATTACTTATTAAGGATCTTTCCCAGTAGGTGATTGAAGGTAGCCAGTGGCACGGGCTTCGTGAGCAGGTCTGCGCAGTTGTCAGCTGTGGGGACGTACACCATGCGAATGATCCCCTTCGACGCCAGGTCTCGACTGAGGTGATATTTGAGGGAGATGTGTCTTGTCTTCCGAGAAGTGCAGCCGCGGGTGACGTTGCGAATTGCTGACTGATTGTCACAAAATACAGGTGTGGGACCAGGCAGGTTCAAACCCAGGTCGGTGAGCAACTGGCGAACAAAAAGAATTTCTTGACTGACTGAGGCCACAGCAATGTATTCAGCTTCGCATGTGGACTGGGCAACAACAGTCTGGAGAGCAGAACGCCAGGAAATAGGGGCGGTGCCGACAGAAGGTGTGTGAGAAGCCCCCACTGGGCCAAGGCAAACGAGCTGGCCGCTGACAGATACATCACTAGCCGGGTCACTGCCCCATGTTGAGTCCACAAAGGCACTGCATTCAATGGGCGTAGAATGGTGACTGAACACGATGCCTGAAAATGATGACCCCTTGAGATAACGCAGAACGCGCTTGGCGGCAGTCCAATGGCATGTCTTGGGCCGGGAAACGTAGCGGCAGAGGCAGGACATAGCTGCGGCAATGTCTGGGCGAGTGCAGACAGCCGTCCAGAGGAGGGAGCCCACAAGGCTGCTGTATGGAATGTCAGGGCTGAGTGCAACATCACCGTCATGAAAGGTAAGTTCGGCTCCCGGGCTCCAAGGAAGAAGAGAGGGGTTGCTATCAGTCATGTTAAATTCCGTAAGCATGTCGGTGATGTACTTGTGTTGCTGCAGGGTGATGTTACCGTGGGGGTCATAGTCGACACCCATGCCAAGTATCCATGTGCAAACACCCTCGTCAGTGATGTCGAAGGTGGTGCGGATGGTAGCACGGAGAGATGTCATCCAGTCCTCAGAGGAGGGAAACACCATTAGGTCATCAACATAGACGAGAATAATGCCAAGGATAACCGCCACATGTAGAGAATCAGACCACTGGATGTATACACCTGGATCTCCAGAGGCAGGCACAAATCTGTTGGCTTTAAGAAATTTGTCGAATTTCTGTCTCCATTCATAGGCGGCTTGCTTGGTGCCGTATAAGGCGCGGAGCAGACGTCCATAGAGTTCATTCCCGTTGTCGTCGTATTCCTTGTAGCCCTCCGGAAGGTTGATGTAGAGTTCCTCTTTGATCTCAGCGTATAGAAATGCGGCAACCACGTCCAGCTGGTATACAGGCCACTGCCACTGTGCCGCTAGGGCAAGGGCTACCCTGACTGACGTGAAGCTAACCACCGGGGCATATAGGCACTCTTTGTCGTAGTCTAGACCGGCGCGCTGATCGAAACCGCGAACAACCCATCTGGCCTTGAATTTGCGAATGCTGCCATCCTTGTTGTGTTTTAGAGTAAAATCCCACTTAGTGCTGAGGACACGCTGGCCAGCCGGGATAGGTACAGTCTTGAAGACATTTCTGCTCTTGATGCCGTCGTACTCGGTTTTGATCGCAGCTTTCCATCTGTCGGCTTGAGGAGATAGCAGGGCAGCACGTATGGTTTTTGGAATATGTATATTAGAGCTCGAAGGTAGTAAGGATGGAGGGTCATCGGCGAGAAGAACAGTGGCCACAGTGGAGCGGTGTAGTAAACTTGGTGCTTCATTGTGTAGAACAGACGTCCAGAGAGCAGAGTGGCCATAGTCCGATGGGTAGGACGCAGGGAGAAGTGGATCAGAGCCACTGTCGTGTGTCGTATTCAGTAACACAGAGTCATCGGTCTGGTAGCGTAGCGGAACTCGTTTGGGACGGTCGCTGCGAAGAAGTGGAGGAGGAGCCACAGGAGATAGAGGTGTAGTGCTTTGGCCTGTGTCGTGATCGTCATCGCCCTCGTCATCGAGATTTAATGGTGAAGGAAGGGTAGGGTCCGCGGGATGAATAATCATAAGTCTCGACATGGCAGCATCTGGTGGTGCCGGATCAGTAGGCGAGTCAATCACGTCCATATCATCAGAATCACTAGAGATGTCTAGGGTCTCCTGAGGTGTAGGTGCAGATAGAAGAGCTCGGCGGTCGTAGAGAATGCTGGCAGCATCCTGAGGTTCCATAAGAGGGTTCACCTCGTCGGTATGTAAGGGGCCATCTGTGAAATTATTGAGTAATTCCCCTTCGTCGAAGACCACGCTCCGGCTCGCAATAATCCTGCCCGTGGATGGGTTGAATACTAACCAGGCTGGGGAGTCAGGGGAGCATCCCACGTAAATCCCCTTCCATGCCTTGTCGTCAAGCTTCTTGCGCAGAGCTGAATCCACATGAGTGTAGGCTGAGCATCCGAAAATGCGAACAGAGCTGAGGTCCGCTGTCTGGTTGGTGGCAAGGGTTAATGGTATTCCATCCACTCCAGAACGATAAGTCCGATTATGCAAAAATACAGCGTGAATAAATGCCATCTGCAAGAAAGAATGAGGTAGTCCCGCTGTCACGAGTAGGCATCTTGTCATCTCTGCTAAAGTACGCCACGGGCGTTCTGCAAGAGCGTTCTGATGTGGACTGTAGGGTGCTGAAAAGCGCAGACGAATGCCATGGTCTGAGCACAATTTAGAAAAGGCAGCTGACCGAAAGGTAGCACCGTTGTCGGCTCGAATTTCCACGACTGAATAACCCCAGGTTGCAATGGCCTCCAGAAACTGTTCGGTAGCAAGAGGTATCTCCGTAGTGGATCGGATGGGGCGACCAAGGGCAAAGGATGTGCTCCGGCAGAAAGCTCCAAAGAACTGATTGTTGCCCTGTAGAGAAGGCTCGACAGGTCCCCACGAGTCCATGTTGATAGTGTGGAATGGTGGGTAATTTCTGGAGCCGGGTATTTTGCTGATATTGGCTACCTTGGACTTGGACATGGCACACGGTCCGCAAAAATCAGCCTTGGTCATGGATTCCGGGATGCCATCAACGAGGGAGACAGTGCGTCGAAGACCTTCAGCGTGAATGTGGCCTAGTCGGCGGTGCCAGAGCTGAGCAATAGCCCTTGATGAAGCCGATGCCAACATGATGGTTGGTGGAGACACGCATAGGGGAGCAGGGACTATAGGTTCCACCATTAGGCCGTACAACCCCCACTCAGGTAGACGTCGTATGGGAATACATGCTCCACAGGGCAATGTCATCGTGCACTGTTGCGCATAGTTAAAGCTGGCACCTGCGTCCTGGGCTCGCCCTTGGCTGAAGAGACGGGAAATGCCATGGGGAGCAAATTGAACAAAATCCGGTGCGTGGAGAACGTTGGAAAGAGTGGTGGAAATGCGCTCTCCAGTCGTAGTGGTGTGCACTTCCTTAGTAGTGCCGATACCATATACAGTAGCAGGTACACCTCGTAGCTTGTATCTTGAGTCAATGGGAAGTGGCTCGTAATCGTGGAACTCGTGACGGTTTGCGTTGATGAACTGAGAGGCTCCACCATCCACTATCTGAAGTTGGTCTCGGGGTGGAGCGTCCGTCTGGGCAAAATAGGCTGATCCTGATGGCCGGGCTCCCGGAGAGGTGTGGTGAGCCGCTGACATGATCCATGTGGCAATATTGAGGTCCAAGCATCTGCTGATGTGAGGAAAGACGGTAGCGTCTAGCTCCTTAGCATTCAATGACGGGAGATTGATGTCGTGTGGGTTGAAGCCCTTGGCGGCAGCGCGCACGATAATCGGCGGTTCGACATACCGGTTGCGCTCGTCCAGGAGCATGCCGGAGCCTGGTGTGCCGCTTGGATGTAGACGGTAGTTGCGGCTGCCCCGGTGGCCCGAGAAGGCTGGAAAAGGGGGCTGTCCCGGAGAAGCGCGTAGTTGGCGAGGTAAAACCCCGATGGTAGTGAGAAGGCATGATATGTTGTCTCCATGGCGGCGGTTGCAAAGGTAGTGGTCGAGTAGTTCCCAGTGCTGCCCCATGTTGGTCCATAGTGATATACTTTGATGAGCTGTCGAGCCAAGAGAGGCAGCTTCAAGGCGTAGCGGTGCTCCCAACGCCGCGACAACGTGAGGGAGGTCCAGCGAGCTAGTCATGCTGCTCACTATGTAGGTGAGAGTTGATTGCTGCGAGTCGTGCAAAAACCTGATGTTGTAGAGGATATCTTGGAGCGGTGAGGATCGGATTGGAGAGGCATCGTCTCGGGCTCTTGAAGTCGGTAGGAGGCTGCAGGGTCCGGCATCTAGAAAATCAACGCTGGGAATTGCGTCCCAGTGTTGAGAGCGTATTAGAGAGAGGCTGTGAGGCAGTCTCGAATCCCATCCAATCGACGCTGAAGGAGGAAACTTGTCCGGAAACTGATCATGGAGACGGTTGAGACGGTGCTGTAGAATGAGTCTGGCGGTCTCGGTACTTTCGCAGGCTGAAAATAAAGCAATGCTGCCTCCATTACGCAGGTGGCCTTCAAGAATGGGAACCATCCCGTGGCTGCAGAGGCTCACCCAGTGTTTTATGTGGGATACGCATCTGTTGACCGGCAGGCTTCGGAGACAGGGTAAATCAGGTGAGTGCTCACCAGAAATGAGAGCGATTCCCTTGGAAGGTAGTAAGCTCGGTTTGTCATCATCGAATAGCTTCACACCTGTAGGAGGAGTGGGAGCTATACTCGCAGCGATCTCTGGTACACTGGAAGGGGCTCCACAGTTGGGGTTGGGGACGCCTGTCGAAAAATTTGTCCGGTTCGGTCGGATCAGTGGGTGAGGCGGACCAGTCATCATGAAGCAGAAGTCACAAAAAGTATGAGGGGTCGGCTGAGCTGAAGCTGAAAGAAGTATGTTAGGGCGCGTTGCAGGAGGCTCGGAGCTGGAGATGTGAGGTCTCGGGCCTGCTTGGTAGGGGCGCTCGTAAGTAGAGGTCGGGCGTGAGATGGGCGCCCTGTCTTGAAGTGGTTTTCCGTCGCGGGATGATGTCTGCCAGCACCGCTCATGGGAGTGTCCCGGGCGTCCACAGCGGGTGCATTGAGCACGGGGTATGTTGCGTGGCGGTGCAGGAGGGTGTTCCTCCGGTGCACTAGCGATGTACACTACTGAAGGTTGTTCCGGCGGCATGGTATGAGTACGTTGAGCAGCGGGATCGGACAGGAGGATTTCCTTAACGTCCGACCACGAGTCTTCTGGATGAAAACGCCTGCGGCGCATAACCAGGTCTCTCAGCTCTTTGTATGTGGTCTCACAAATACGGGGAATAAGGTATGCCTCCATAAATGTTTTCTCGCTGCAGTCGAGTCCAAGGCGTAACATGTCGCGCCTCGCGAAGTCTTTCTCCTGAACGTAGGCGATCATGCTTTGCGAAGGTGGCTGGTCTTTGTTGAGGCAGTCAGTGGCGCGTCGCAGTGCGTGGACCTCCTCCAATTTGATCCACGATAGTAACCCGTTCCACGCGTCAGTCCCGTGAGTGAGGCTGTCGTGCGCTCTGGAGCCTCGTGCAGGCATAGGGAGCTCTTGCTTGACCACGGAATTCGCGATAGCACATGGGCGAGTTGCCACTGAAAGGCTCTGGTAGAGGTTGCGCTGCTGCTCAGCGGAGCCGTGAGCTGTAAGGGCCTCCCCGAATCTGTGGGTAAAGGCAAAATCCGAAAATTCTTGTTCCCACGCGATCATGTCAGACCATTCTGGGTTTTTAGGTAAAGGTGGTGCCTTCTGCGGATCTAGGGCACGGTGAAGAAATTGTGGTTGGAGCGACAGGCGCTCCTTTAACGCAGCAATTATTGAAGCAGAATCTTCCTCAGGCATAGTCGACTGAGATGAAGCCATGATGTTATAGTTGGTCGAATCGGAAATTAGAGTCTCGTCGGTGAGGATTTCACTATGGTAAGGCTGAGATCTAGGGCTTGAAAGGAGATGATGTGGCTGTTGAAATGCCGAGTATTCTTAGCAGACTGATGTGCCAAGGAAGAAAATATTGTACGTGTTCAAGAGGAGAAGGTCTGAATCGCTATGGTGGAGTAGAGCGCTTTAGCTGACTGACGAGCTAGAGAGGAAAATATTGAGAGTGTATCTAGAAAAGATGAAGTCACACAATGAAAGGTGTGGATTGGCAAAAGCACAATTGAGCTATTGACTATTTACCAAAACTACTTTGTGTGAGGGCCCATAACCTATGAAAGGGTACACAGGTGAGTGAGACTGAAAGGTGAAAGTGAGAGAAAGAATGGTTACAAGTGACACCCCAAGGTGCCATTAAGTAGTCTGGTCACAACATGTGGTGACAGGCTGCAAGGACAGACTCCTCGATGGTGCTGCTGCTCCAACTATAGTAGCACCGTTATGAATCATCACTGTTGGTGTCATTGACAGATGACAGATGAGATTCATATATCGTATCTAATACTGCTGCTAGTACCCGTGTGATGTAGAAACGTACTAGTGGTGTCAGTACATATGGGAGTACTCCAACAATCCCCACGACACGTTTCGCGCCCCACGAACTATTTCGCCGAGTAGCACGGCCGGCTCCGGAAGGCGCGAGTCGTGTTGACCTCGCATCGAGCCATGCTAAGGGAGGGCCAATGTCTTTTATGTCTACTCTGTACTTTATTTTTTCTTCTAGCGAGCTCACGCCGCCACGAGCTTGCCTCATATTGGTTCCTTTCCTACCGCCTATGTACCCTTAGCGAGGCCTATGCACACATAATAAGTTACTGGAAGGTATTATGTAGACCCATAGGCGCTCGGCTTCCGGACTTGACGGAACAAAAGCGTCTTGAGTCTTCTCACGGCGGGCTTGACAGCCAGAAAGGCAAGAATAGTTTTTGTTGAATTCCCGACAAATAACTGATCAATAAGTTCAAACACGGAACCATTCGCGTGCGCACTCGCCACCGAACGACGACCTTTATCTGCAAACAACACAACACAAACTGTTCTCTGTGCCTTGCGCAGCTTGCCCCTGCTTCGGAGTATTGCTTTCGTGCTACGAAGGTAATGTGGTGACAGTTTCTAAGCAGTTAAAACTGCAATCCAGCAAGAGGTCAAATCCAAGGCCCCATAAGAACCCAAAGGGCACTGTTATGCACAGAAGGGGCTCCACTTCGACATTAAAAACGTCCGTCGTCTTTGAAAACCATATCTCGTGTGGCACGCAAGAATGGGCTCTCAGTTTGTGCCCTTCATGGGGAATAGACTCTCTTTCCCATTGATCGCCCAGATGTTCCAGATAAGCACGGTTGCAATGGACAGCCAGACCGCAGAAGGCGCCAGGATGTAGCCGGCGGTAGGGAGGACCTGAAAGCACAACAAACATCCAATCAACGAAGAAAATACCGAACAGAAGCAACCCGCTCAGCACATTCATCATATGCATAAAAACGTGCAAAACAAAAGTGGAAGGTGAGGATATGTTAAAGCTTGCTGCTTACATAGACATGTGTTTACTGTATGTCCAAGCGCGCTTGTGTGTGTGTGTGTGTGTGTGTGTGTGTGTGTGTGAGTTTGCGCGCGCGCGTGTGTGTGTGTGTGTGCGCGCGCGGGCGTGTGTGCATGTGTGTGTGAGTTTGCGCGCGCGCGCGTGTGTGTGTGTGGAGGTACCCATGTGAAAGTACGGTGGTGAATTGTCACGTATGCGCCTCACTCACCTCGAGGTATCGAAAGACCGCATTGTACACCGACCCCAGCACAAAGAGCACGACCACAGCAGAGGTGCCCTTCCGCCTCTCAACGTTGTTGATACTGTTCCAAGTGTCACCGATGCAGAGATGCAGCAGGAACCAGGCGAGGGGCTCCGCCAGCAGGTCGCACCCGCATGCCTCCCAGACTAAAACAGACGAGATCGTCCTGGGGAACAGACCGGAGAGGACGAGGAGCAAAGATGTTACTTGAATGATACTACGATGACATAGAACATGATATAGACGCAGCTGAGCTTCGAAATTCTCTGGATTCGATGAAAGGGGTGTCCGCAAATGGGAGCAAGGTTTATGTTATTTGTGGGCGCACCTTAGAATGGTAATGCCCGACCAAACAATTGGAAATGCCACTGTGAGGGCAGCAACAGGGTGAAGAGGCAGGCAAGTTAGTGGTGGTAGACATCCAAGGCACAGCTCATTGCAAAGACTTGGAGCTGTGGCAATCCGCACCAGGAGGAGGCATCCAGGACGGGCGTTTCTCGGTGGTTCGCATCTCCCGCTCCTGAGATATCTTGGGCCTGGTGCATTGGTAGCAAGACGCCACCATTCAAAGACAAAAGACCGCCAAATAAGGGTAGTATATAAGCAAGTGGTGGGAATCCATGACACATTTAAGGCTAATATCACACATTTTGTATGTGCGTTTACATGTGGGTGTGTGGGGGTATGTGTGTAGATAGAGGGATAGTAAAGTGCGTGTGTGTGTGTGTGTGTGTGTGTGTGTGTGTGTGTCGAGGAGGGGGGGGCGGGGGATGCGCATGTGTGTGAATGCGCGTGTGTCTCTCTCTGTGTCTCTGCGTGTGTGTCTGTGTGTATCTATATTAATGCGTGCGTATGCATGCGAGTCTCTCTCTCTCTCTTTTTCTCTCTCTGCGCGTGTGTGCATATGATTGCACATGTACGCGCGCATGCGTGTGTGTGTGTGTGTGTGTGTGTGTGTGTGTGCGCGCGTCAGTGCGCGTATATCGAGGAGGGTGGTCACCTGCTGCTGTCCAGTGGGGAGAACACTCGAGAGCGGAGGGAAAAAAAAGCAAACAGCAGCGAGACGACCACTCTGGGCGCTTCACCGTAAGTCGCAACCGGCGTGGCGGTTAACACGTACTGCACGCCGTGGAGGGAGAGCTGGATGAGAGCGAACTGCAGCGCCGTCGCACCCACGTACTTTGCCACTGCGCCAAAGTCGGGCTCCCCTTTGCCGCCCGCGAGCTGGGTGTCGCCCGAGGAGCCCGCGGTAGCGAATGGGATCAACCGGCATCGGCGGCGAGGTGGCGCGGCCTGAGGAAGGATAGACAGCCGGACGGCACGAACGCCCACATAATGCACGGCGGGCGTCCCGTCGTGCTGAGAGCGGTAGTGGGTGCGTGTCACGGGGCGGGGCGGCGGGATCGAAGGGGGGCTGCGCGTTGAGAGCGGCGCTTGTGCTGAGTAGACAGCGGTCGGCGGGTGTGTTACTCGCAAAGCGGTCACCATTGGACGTAGGAAAGCCGGGGATAAGTAGTGATGGGGAGTGGAATGTGAACAGGAAATCGCCACAGTGTCAGATATCAGAGGAGGTCGATCAAAAGTGGGTGCTGATACAGCGATCAGAAATGAATGCCGTTGTCGGCAGCACCTCTGTATGTTGTATTTTCCTTCTTTCTTGTTTTTGCTTAGTGGTCTACCCTGCTTTTTCTTGTAATACAGTTTCTTAGTCAATATCTCTTAGCATGATACTCGATGACTTACTTACGAAGTTCGATGACTAAACCCACCTATTCATTCTTCGTGCCCGAGCCTACCTTGACTTCTTGGCATTTGGCAGACCCTCCTCCACACCGGACTATATGAGGGTGATATCGGGTACGGGTCGCGGGGCTTTAGCTCTCTTTTTCGCTTCACATGAGTCCAGTTTCGAAGTGCCATCCGATTGTTATATGATGGGAGCACACCGGGTGCTTGGCCGCATTGCGGAGCGCGCCTCTCATGTTCCGAAGTGCCCTCGGTGTAATGAGGCTCCCTCTGAGTCTCGTGGGTCTCGATCTTCGTCGACGGTATCGGGCACTTGTATGTCGGGTGAGCGCTCCACAAATGTTGTGCTTATGGATCACATCCCCCGGTGCCCGTGCTCTTGGTAGTCATCCAACTCCACGATCGGATTGTCCATGTGCTTGAAGCGGGGGCCACTAAGGGGCGGCACTTGCGGTCGGAGGTCCGCCGTATTCGGTCGGGAGCGTTTCGAGATCGTCATGGGGACGTGGTTTGGTTTGACTTCATGGCTCCGCACCGTCATCTTGTTGTTGATGTGACGATTACAAGTGCTCGCACGAACACCAATGTTCCTCGTATAGGTGCTCGCCTCCCACTCCATGGGAGCCTTGCATTGGGAGCTCATCATGGCAAACTTTATGCGGACCTCCGTACTTATGCTCTGCTTGGCACGCCTTCGGTTTAGCCGGTCCATGATTACTATCCCTTTGCTATGGAGGATGGGGGCCGGTTGGCGCCTATGCCGGCCGAGTTGGTTGATCGCTTGGCTATTTCCGTGGTAGTTCGTCGCTTTCCTCGCATGGGTGCTGCGGACTCTCGTTCTCTACGCTGTAACGGTTATGTCTGTTTGCAACATTTCGTTCGTCGAACTACTTATATTCCGTTTCCGCGTTTTGGGGGGGTGTGCGACGAGAGTTCATGCAACGTCTTTCTGATGCTCTTCATGGTACCTTGGGTCCTATCTCCGTGATGCTTTGCAGGAGGGCAGTGCTAATGCTGTGGCATGCCTTCATGTTCCACGGGCTTAGGTATTTTCCTCTTTTCTTCTTTTTGCTTGGTGGCTTATGATGCTTTTTCTTTTAAGGAAATTTACTTTAGATACTAAACCCACCTATGCATGGGCGGAGGGATACGAGGCTATACCGCAGGGAAAGATCTGGAGCTATGTATACCTCCGGACCCATAGGCGCTGAGGTATACCGTGCGGTAAAGATCTAACTAAGCTTAAGTGCGTTGGTTTTTCCCTAAATATTACTTCATTTTGCTTGTTTTTTCTTAATTTTTGCTTCATTCTGCATGGTGGTCTCCACTGCCTTTTTGTAATAAATTTATCTTAAGCATCGTTCTACTCGCAAAATCTGGATGACGAAAATTTATACGGGCGCATACCGGACAAGCAAGGGAACACTATCCCTGTTTCCCGCACTAGCATACGAGTATATCTCACCACCAATGCATGTCCAGTCACCTAGCGGCTAGGTCCCCGGCATGTATCCCCCCCCGCGTAGCGACTCAAGTCTAAGCATAGGGTGTGGAGGGGCCAAACCTAGCGAATAGGTATGCGGGGCGCCTCGCCCTTTGACCGGCCCACTAGCAGAGCGCACGTTTCACGGCCACATATGCGTGTTGACTCTAGTAATTTTTGAAAGAATTTGTAGTTCATAGCTCCGTTGTTTCAAGCATCCCAAACGGGCAAAACGATGAGGCACTAAGGCACAATAGTGATAGCTCAGTCGATAGTTGTATGTCGGAGGCTTGTAGTTGACGGTTTAGTGCATTGAGTGCAATAGTTTGTCGACCCGCCCTAGCCGTGCCGGGAATGGGATATTCAGCCTCTACGTCCGACCATATATCAAAAACCCTTCCTTGCAGGTAATGCAACCGCCTCCTCCCGATACCTGCCCGTGGATAGCGCATGGTGAGCGCGCGATGATGGGCGATCAACGGAAAATCTGCTTTTCGACTAGGCGCCTTTGAAAACACGATCCTACACGACGCGAGCCGGTAGCTACTTACCCAAAACCACACGACGGCCTCGTCTACACCTAGGCTTCGGATTCTTGGCGGTTTTACCCCGAAAGGACGGATTGTGGCATTGCGGAGGCCGGTCGACCACCTATACAAGAAGGTGGCCGATATTTTGTCGACGGCGGTTGGGCAAGGCCACATAGCCTATCAGCGTTGTCGTGTGAAGGGCAAATTAACAAGCTTTTGTCACTGGAGCGAGCCACGGGCAAGGGCCGGCTCAACTCCAACGACGGTGTACCATCTTCTAGCATCTATGTGTGCCATCGTGACATTCCGTGTACCGCGTAATGTGCGAGGGAAAGCACGACCCGGCAGTCACACCGCTAACACATATAGCAAGCACATAAGTTGTGCGAATGCAAGCGTGCCTTGCAGGCGTACCGTTTTGATGGTTGGGTGTTCTCTGGGCAAGTCCATAGGCTTGGTCGGGTGCCTAGGTAGTGCATTACAAGTATTACAAATACGAGCTTTCCGGGGAACGCCGCGGGGATGCGTAATTGGTAAAGGAGTCGGTCAACCATGCCCACAACCTTGACATTTTGGTAGGAGCTGCTTAAAATGTGTAACATCAAGCAAAGACACAACTTAGTGAATATTTGAGTTATTTGTCCGAGTGTGGCTCCGTCAATTGACAGCGATTAAATCGCTCGTCATTTACGCCAGCGTTGGTTACAAGTGTGATGTGGGCCAAAACACACACAAAGAAGCGCATCACGTTAAGCTACTTAGGCGGCAAGGGTTTTTTAAGACTCGTGTGTGTATTTTGGGGGTTTTCAGCCCACTTACTTGTTGTTGTTGAAGTTGCAGTCGTCGCCGGTGGCGGTCCATTGAGCCGAGCCGAGCGACATTTAATTGTGTTGTACAATCCGGTCGGGGGTCCTCCTCGCATGGGTAGCTTTTACCATCGGAGTCTTGTTGTATTCTCATAAAAACGGTCAACTAAGGGTCCTCACTATTCATAGACCTCGCTTACAGGTTTTGGGCCAAGTAGCTAGCGTTACCACCCGGTTGGAAGTGCTAGTGCCTCTCGCCTAGACACGCGTCCACCCCAAAACCCCGATCATGGTGCACGAGCAATACCTTGACCTACGCTTCCGGCTAAACCGTCACCACACCCGTCAGCCACGCGTATACCGTTGAGGCGTATACGCTTCCAAAAAGTATAAATATGGTCATGGAAGGACCTTAGGCGGTTCTTCACGGTCGTACCTAGCGAACATGTCAAGCCGGCATTGGCACTTACTGATGGTAGATTAGCGTTGGCGTACAACGCCGCCACTACTCCGACCGGCCTAGGACTTATCTAGGGCACAATTAGGATTCCAAAGTAAAACTAGCCAGACTTGCGGGCTCAAAAACGCCCGGGAAGGCCTTTCAAAAATAGATTTTCTGAAACCGTCATGAGTACGGTACTTAGTGCACTGAGTGCGGTGCCCTTAAGTAAATACATAGGGTCAAGGCGAGCGAGTAAGCTGTCCGACCATTCATTTTTAACTCGGTACTTTATGTTATACTATTTACCGTAAGTCATCGAAACCTCCGTATAGGCATAGCCTCGTATCATCGAAGCGGAATTATCGCGCGGGCGCTGCGGTATATAGAGCTATGCTGCAGACTACTTATTAAGTCA
This sequence comes from Tetraselmis chui, assembly GCA_026401115.1. Classification (NCBI taxonomy): domain Eukaryota; kingdom Viridiplantae; phylum Chlorophyta; class Chlorodendrophyceae; order Chlorodendrales; family Chlorodendraceae; genus Tetraselmis; species Tetraselmis chui. Next base: position 126,574 of record JAPMLY010000762.1, read on the forward strand.
TCGAGTACCTATGTACCTCAGGTATCAACTTGATGTTGTTTACCCGTGGAATAGCCAAATAGCGCACACGTGACCATGTTGTTGTAAGGTATTGGTAAAATATTGGGTTTAACGGTTTGTTAAGGTACCATGGCAAGTCCGCCGAAGGCAACGCGAGGAGACAAATCGTCACAAGCGTTGTCGTAAATTGTCCGCGGCGGACGCCCACATGCTTTAACTGTAAGCAGCTCCTTTACATGGTGGCAGCCGCTACCTTCTGCCTTTGCGCTCGCCCAATCGACTCGCGCAAAAGGCATCGTAGCTCTTGTAGCTGCGCAAGGTGACAGCTTACATTCGGCCGCGTCGAACACATCCGAGACTCTTTACCCTACTCAAACACGATGACTACATATAGATAAGTCGTAGAAGAATTTCGCGACGCGCCGGAATTAGAATTCAAACAACAGGAGCAACGCCTACTCGCTAACGCAGCATTATCAAAAGAGCGGGTGAATGGCCGGCTTCAGCAAGCCTTTACCGAACTAACGGCCACGCTTAGCTCGACCCTCATCACTCAACTAGCGACAGCAAAGCAAGTCAACACAGAACCAGCCAGTCCCGTCGGCGTAGACGACACGCCAAGGGTGGAATTACGGAGCACGACGCCCGTAGCGCACAACTGTATCTTGAAGTATACTTTAATGAAGACTATTATTGAGTACGGTAAATATGAACGCTTTATGTACTGGATTGATGTAGAATATGATAGCACATTGTTTACAGTGACTGTTTAGAATCAATGTGAGATTTGAACACAAAGACAACTAAACACGACCAGCTGCCTAGTCCCCAAGGGAACGCGAAGGCGTCTTCTTTCTTCTATGAGGGCATCGACACAGCCCTCCTCAGTTTCTTCTCGACAAGACAAGGCCACAAGGGTTTATTGTCATGTCACTAAATATAAGAAGAACAAGTTAGCTGCTTGTGTAAATGCTACACTAGACATTAGCTTGCAACTCCACTTGTAATTTACTTCCTTGTTTCCCTCACGATTCAAGAGTCTGAACCTCCCTCTACGTCACACACACACACACACACACACACACACACACACACACACACACACACACACCCACGCACACACACACACACACGTGCACACACACACACACACACACACACACACACACACCATACTTAAGTTCGTAGCTTCGATAGGTTATGGGCCCTGCTTGCTAGGATTTTTTCTTCTTCTCAATTGCTCATACTTGATATAATGAGTGCGTGGTGCGTAGTGCTTCATCGTCGTCCCTCTGTGGACTCGTCTCCGTGCTCTTCGTTGAGTGCCCGCCACAACCCCAGCTCTACTCGTGTCGTCTGCGACACTCTCTTCCGTCAATACCCGCGACTCGTTCCTCTTTGGGACTCTTGTGCGGTTGTGCCGTGGTGGTTCTAGACTGCCCACGCTGCCATTCTCTCATCCTCGTCTCTCTTTGGACTCGCCTCCAGGCTCTTCGTCGGGTGCCCGCTACAACCCCAGTCCCACTCGTGCCGTCTTCGATACTCTCTTACGTCGACACCCTCGACTCGTTCCGTATTGGGACTCCTTTGTGGACGCGCCGTGATAATTTTGCTCTGCCCACGCCGCCAATTCATTATTATTATGCGGGAGGTCTGACTCGACACCATGACATCCTCTGCCCGTGAGGTCGGTGCCGCGCCAAGACTCCCTCGAGACTCAGGTTCCTATGCCGACCTTGTTATCTCTACATTATTTAGATTTAAAGACATTAAACATCTCACTTTCCTGAATGCTAGGGATCCGACCACCTTCATCGTGTGGTGGTTGCAGTTTAAGGCGGAGGTTTGTAAGAAGCAAGGGTTAACTGAATTTTGGTCGGCAGCCTCGACGAGTTCTTCTCAGCACCACGCGAGCGTATTGTCGACTCTTAGCCAAATAATTCAGGATAATCAAGCCAAGACCAAGCTCCTGCGTTTCGTGTCTAGTGCTGACCCCCAACGTGGTCGACGAGTTGTCGACGCTCTCCTTGCTGATTTCCTCCCGTCTCCGAGGGTCCGCACTACGCTTCTAAATAAGGCCATGTACCTCAAGATGCAGCGAGCGGAAGACCTAACACACTACTACGAGAACCGATTTAACCTCGTTCGCATGGAACTGTATTAACTACTGAGACCTCCCGACGCGTCTACACTTTTCGTCACTTTCATCCAAGGACTACGTGCGGAATTGAAGACAACTGCTCAACTGTTGTCTACGGGTGTTGTCGACGCCTTCACCCTCGATGATGATGTTCAACATGTTTGTTACCCCGGTTCCAGTGGAACAACATCACTCTGCATTTCATGTTGAGGTTACCCAATCTCCTTATTCCTCTGAGAATGTGGTTCATAATGCCATCGTTGCCCAACTGTCCACCCTCACAACTCAGATGCAAACTCTCGCCGATTCAGTGGCCGCAATGCATGATATCCAACGCGACGCCGATGTTGCTGTGGCGTCCTCATAGACTGTCGTCGCTGTTGCCCTTGAACCTCATACGTCTCCCATCGCCGGCGCTCTTTGGGCATTACCAACGTGTTTGACACCTCCTCATCTCCTCGAGTCGGAGTTATTCGCCTCCTTTGTTTCAGCCGATGCATGATTCATTGATTCCTTCCGAGCCTCCAATCCCGTTCCCGCTTGCGTGTCCCGCTTCGGACTCCTTAATGATGTCCATCACTATATCGAGAAAGATGGTGATGGCATTACGATGTTGGAGACGAGGACTGATGTTGGTTTCGACAACTGAGTGGTGCCGCCCCCACATACTGCGTCTCCAACCCCTCATGCTGTGTCTAATCTCCCCTCTCGTGCCCTCCCACAACACCTTCCGAGAACACATTACGCTACGGATGAGCATGGGACCAAGACACCCCCCTACGAACGCGCATAGACCTTTCGAGAGCACATTACGCTACTGATGAGTATGGGACCAAGATAACCCCCCTACGAACGCGCACGGGGACGTGTACGGGTGTAAAATCATATGATAGGTAGCGTGAGGGGTGAGGGCTAAATGTAAGTGCCGGGTAGTTGGTGTTCCCATGCATGCTTGTCTCTTACATGTACATGGTTTAAGGTCGGTTCTTGGGTGAACTTTGCCACCATCCGCGAAAGATAAGATATTTTAGTATTATTATTATTATATTATATTATTATTATTATATTATATTATATTATCATTATATTATCATATTATCATCATATCATATTATCATATTATCATATTATCATTATCATATTCATTATCATTATCATTATCATTATCATATTATCATATATTATCATCATATTATCATTATATTATATTATATTATATTATTATTATTATATATTATCCATGCCGACTTGTGGATCTACGTTCTCTTGTGTTTTATGTGCTAGGTTTGCGCACAATGTAGTACTTAACTTTGTCGTGCCACGGATTCCGTTATTCTCTTGTCGCTCTTGGTCCTCCCCTCAATTTTCCATGTCCACGTCCTTATCGCACTTTTTGTAAATTTCAAAGAACTTGTGGATCTAAGGACTGATTTTAGCGCAACCCGTACGTTGTTTATGCTAGCGACTACCCGTACCGGTAACTGTGACTGTCTAGTTTGTAATTTTACATCATTCGTACTGTAACAACCGAAATGGCTCCGCCTCGAAATCCCCTAGTGCCCTTTGGCGCCGAAAGTGCGTGGATAGAGGTACCGGTAGGTGGCTCTCACTGGGAAATGAGGGAAGCAAGGGCGCCGGGAGGCGAAGGTTCGATTCTAGTGTCGGACCCTATCACGAGTGGCGTGAGAAAAAATTAACTACTCAACAACGGAGCACGCAATTATTCCTTAAAGGAACACAAAGTAACAAAATGTAAATAAACACTTGTTTTCCCCGATATGCTATGTTTTACTCTGGTCATGGGTCGAACAATTTTATTCGCATTTGTTTCAATGAATAAAACTTAATTGAAACTGAAATTATTTGCAACATATACCGTATGAAACCGGTTGCTGTCTCTTGGCCCTCCCAACAATGCCATTCAGGAAACTTACATGTCATGGCTAGACTGTTGACCGCCTAAATACAGCCTCTCCAAAGGGTGTTGGGGTTTTTTTCTCCCGCCCCGGTGAGTGTGACGTGCGTGGTGGTGGCAGCGTGCAGTCAGGGGCGTGCGTGGGTGCAGTGTGTGGAGGTGCGGCGTGTGGTCTTGCGAGAGTTGATACGGTATATGAGAAGGAGGTGATGTACCCATTGGACAATGTGCAAGTGGAGCTGTGCGAGGATGCGCGACGTGTCGAGGCGTGTTTTTGAGATGAATTTGTCAGGAAGGTCAGTGCGGAGGGTGAGGAGAGAGGTGAGACTTGTAATGTTGGATGAGTGCGGTGTACATGAGCGGCTCATGACGATGGGAAGGATGTCAACTTCTGTACCGGGCCAATGTTTTGCGAATGGCATTGGCGAGGGAGTGTATTTTTAGCGAATCGTTTCAGCTGTGTGGGAGAGGTTGTGGTCCGTGCAGTACTTCCACTCCCCTATATGAATCATTCTAATCGAGGAGTTTCGGCGGCGACCGTTTGTCTAACCAACGAATATAGGTTTAAGAAGTCGGGTTTGTGTGCCAGGGGTTGCAACGCGGGGGAGAGAATCTCGGCGGGGAAGATGGCACGGCATGAGGTGAGGGAGTCGGGGAGAGGCCTTAAAAAATACTTTTATTCATACGGGGTCCATGTTATGTTAAATCCCAACTTTAACATGCAACAATGTATATATTCAAATGTTCGTACAAGAAAAAGCAACGGAGACCACCAAGTAAGAACAATTAAACATGAAAAATCTCAAGCCCGAGAAACCAAAAGGCATGACAAAGCATCGGCAATGCCCTCATGCAAAGCGTCACGGAGATAGGAACCTAAAGTACCATGAAGAGCAACATAAAGATGTTGCACGTATTCTCGCCGCACATCCCCCCAAAAACGTCGAAAAGGAGCATACGTACGGCGACGACGAAATGCGGCATACATATATAATTGTTAGAACGCAAATAACGAGAGTTGGCATCACCCATTCTAGGGAAGCGACGAACTGCCACTATAATTACTTGGCGATAAACCAACTTAGATACCATAGGCGCCAACCGGCCCCCATCCTCCACAACGAAGGGATAGTAATCATGGACCGATTGAACCGAAGGCGTGCCAAGCAAAGTGGAAGTGCGGGGGTCCGCATCGAGTTTGTTATGTTGTGCTCCCAATGCCAGACTGCCCGGGAATGGGAGACGAGCACCTACACGAAGAACATTGGTGTTCGTGCGAGCACTTGTAACCGTTGCATCGCACACAATATGACGGTGTGGAGCCATAAAGTCTAACCAAACCACATCCCCATGACGATGTCGAGAAGCTCCCGACAGAATACGTCGGACCTCCAACCGCAAGTCTCGTCCCTTAGTTGCCCCTGCTTCAAGCATGACCTGTTCAAGCACGTGGACAATCCGATTATGGAGTTGTACGACGTACCAAGAGCACGGGCACCGCGGGATGTGGTCCATAAACGTAGACGATGTAGAGCGCTCACCCGACATAGAGGTGCTCGATAGCGTCGACGAGGATCCAGACTCACGAGACTACGAGGGAGTCTCTCATTGCACCGACAGTACTTCCGAACATGAGAGGCGCGCTCCGCATTGCGGCCAAGTGCACCCGGTGTGCTCCCATCATATAACAATCGGATGGCACATTAAAACTGGACTCATATGAAGCGAAAAAGAGAGCCAAAGCCCCGCGACCCGTACCCGAAATCACCCTCATATAGTCCGGTGGGGAAGGTTTGCAAAACGCCAAGAGGTCAAGGTAGGCCCGGGAAATGCTCTGTAAGGATCCTTAATAGTTTCCACATCATGAAAGTGCATTTTTAATACTACCGAATCCCATCGTTCGAGCTCATAGTAGGGACACACCGACAAAGACACAAACACACAGATTCTAGCAAATTATTGTAGTCGGATGTGGACTGCAGAGACTGGATGTAGGGAGTAGGGAGCAAATATTATAATTGCGAGTTTGGGGCGCCGACCACGCGGGGCTTGCCACACCCAGAAGAGCGCGCAACGAAAACGCACTCCTGTGGCAAAAACATGGGTGTGGTGATAAGGCATTCCGATAGGGAGAACAGTGGGCGAATCACTCGTGACAATTCCAGTTTAAGCCAGCGCAAAGTGGGCTCAGTATATATATGAGCCGCGATGGCAATTGGAGAGTATGAGAATTACTGCGCGCTTGTGCTACTTTGGTATGATTACTTACATAAATTAAAGAAATTCCGAAGAAGCCAACCAGCACGCGAGTAACAACCCTCCCCCCAACTCGTCATCACAGCATTTTTCCGTTGTGAAAGACCATAACAACTTGGCTATTGTCTGTATAGATTTGGAAGACAAGGGGGTCGTCGACAAATAAATGATATAAGACCTATCTGAGTTGAAATGATACGTCGGGCGTCGGGTTAGATAGTCGTTCTCCTGCAGCTATAACCTGGATCAGTGTTTGCGGCGTTGGCCGTCCCACCCGCCAAGTACCAGTGCCCATCTTTCATCCAGCGCTGCTTTTTGGTTGAATGCCCCTTCACCCAGTTGTTGTGCAGTACCACCACCTGCTCCTTTGTTTCCTGATTGTACGGCAACGCGTGCTCGAGAGGGTAGCCGTAGTACTCGCGCCCGTTGGGGAACTCCGGCTTCGGGAGGAACCGCAGCTTAATACCCTCCCACGGCGTGCCCTCTCTGTTCTGGAGCAGGAACCCAATAACTTTCTGCTCATTGAAAGAAAACTTGGGGTTGTAAAAGAGACGGACCGTCTCCGTCATAATGGACCGCGTCACGGGGGTGTTCACCAAGTACAGGAAGCAACCGCAGATCTCGAGCCCAAACTCGCCGGCGAGAGTAAGCCTCGAGTACGGGTGCTCCTGCACCACTACCATGTCACTACGCTGGTCCAAGTATTGAATCGGATTCTTCTCCCATACCGCATCCACATCGAACGTGAGCACGTTATAGCCCTCTTGCAGCACGGTCAGAAGGAATTCTGTGCGTTGCCCCATCAGGCGTTGGTAGATTTCGCTACCAAATCTCATGTCCTCAAGGTTTCCAGCAGTTTCCTGCGAGCCATTGGTACTAACCGCGAGAAGCGCAGGGTTGAGTACGGACGGGATACCTTTGGACCCCATATACTCGTGTGTCTTTAGGTCATTCGAGAACACGACGTACTTCACGGCCAATGGTGGCTCCTGGTACTGCAACGAGCAGCGCCAGTTCTCGAAAAAGTCAAGGTAGGCCGCCGTCACCGTGGTGACCAGCACGTTCCCGTTGTCCTCCACCTGGCGCAAAATAGCCTGCATATCCTCTTTCCAGCGCGGGTATTCGGGCGACGCCTGAGCTTCCTTGGAGACTCTTGGCCTAGATATTCGACTGCTACGATATAGGTTTATTGTCCCGCTCCTGATAGCCCGTCCCAGGCGAGACTGCGAGCTCACGCCAATCGAGTCCGACGAACACAGTAGCAATATCAGCAGCCCGGGGAGGGTGAAGCGCCGCAACGACATCTTGCACCGGATCCGCCCTGTCGTTGGGAAATTGTCAAATAAATTGGGAAATTGCAAATGCTTCAGCCTCTACCCACAACCAACGCCCCGAACTGGAGCCGCTGCCCACAGGCACTGCCCCAAGCTGTGTCGCGTGGAAAAGTCTTGAGTGGAGAAGTCATCTGTCGTGCCGTCGTGTGGATGCACCCCCACATATTGCGACGAAAGCGACTGCTGATGTACATTATTGCAAAAGACGACCTACTAAGGCAATAATATCAGTTCGACAAGCAGTAGTTAACGAAATGTAAAATAACCCGTACTGATATGATATATGTTTATAGCACCGCCATGTACCAGGAACAAAGATGCACCCGTACTTTGATTGCTGACTGTGCCCGCGCCACAAGTCAAGAGCCGATGATAAAAACAGCGATAATGTAATTAGTATCGCGAACTGCTCGCGGCGCCGTGAATTGTAGCACCTGCCCACAATCTAGTCAAACCAGTCCAACCACTTCCTCTACTCTATCCTCGCGGAACAACAGACAAAATTATGGCAGCTACTGATGTGGAGGGTAAGCTCGGGGACGCTTCGTCTCTGGGTAAGCAGAGCGGCGCCATGGAGCCGGCGGTGGGGGTCCCGGTCAGTTCGAACGACAGCCTGGCAGCCGCGGCCAACGCGAGCGCCATGGTGTTGGCCGCCAACCGCCTCAAGGACTACTCCACTACCGTATATTCCCAGGTATGCCCTCGTGTCTGATCCACAACGAATCAAACACGGTAGAAAACAACTTGGTTATTGTGTTGACGGGGAGCAGTCTTGCGGAGGCCGCGTCCCGTAGTCGCGACTGAAGAAACGGCTGAATATAGACAACGGACGGTGTCAGCATTTCCGCTGCGACTGTTCATATTTCGGCGCCAGGTGGTTGTATTTCAGCGCATACGCATACGTTTCTATTTAAAGCACGAGCCACGACCTAGGCATGTCAAGCAATCAGTGATGGGACTAATTCATCCAGGATGAAGGTTATCGCGGCGCTATGCCTCGAAACCGTTTCACCGTTTACCGTCGAGTTTGCCAGCTGGCAGTCCCCTCAGTGGCTGCTTCGTACGTCACACCTACTACGTCCCAAGTCAAATTTTCATCTATTTCCGGTGAAGCTATGTAAAGCGCTGCAACACAAGACACGCCCACCTTAGAATGATGTAGCCCACAGTGCAAAAGTGGGAAAGAAGGGGGCTTCCAGTGCCCACAGAGCTTCGCCCTTTCCTATCCCCTGTCTCAGCTTTGCACCCTGTCAGCACTGACTGCTGCGTAAATGCCAACAGAGGAAGCCGTGGGGCGAGATGTTTGACCGCACCGCGTTTGCCAAGCCTGCAGACCTGTCCGAGGTGAGACATGGGGCTGCCCTTCCATACAGCATGCAATGCATCAACACCGTCATTTGCTGTGCATACATGTCATCAATCTGTGAAGGGAATAGGCCGACTCAAACATCACCCACGCTTCTCTACTATCAACTGATACGATCTCGTTGCGGTGGTAGGCCATGAGCCGCCTGAGAACCAACGTCAGCTACTTTCGCGTGAACTACATGGTGTTTTTACTGCTCTCCACCGTCCTCGTGATGCTCATGAACCCCTCCTCCCTCATTGTGTTGGGCGGCCTGGGCGCATCGTGGGTTTACATGTACGCTATTCGCACGGCGCCGGTACAGATTGGGGAACGCACCCTCAGGTGAGAAGCTCCACATCACATGACTCTAGGCTGTGTGCCTCATCGTGCCGTACCGCCCACCCATCTATTTACAACCTGTATAACGTTACTCATCTCCCATTTCTTGCTTGCTTCCGCAGCGACCGTGAGAAATTTCTAAGCATGAGTGCGTTCTCAGTCATCGTGGTCTTCTTTCTCACGAGGTTGGTCGGCCTGTCTTGTGCGCATTCGCGCATACTCACCATACCGGTTGCTCACCCAAAGGGGACGAAGTGTGCCGGGGTTGATAGCCTTGTATATGTGATTTACAGTGTGGCGAGCGTCATTTTCTCTGCTGTCGGTCTCGGTGTAGCTGTCATTGCTGCGCACGGATCCATGCGTGTGCCCGATGATCTATTCTTGGATAGCACCGCTTCCGAGGTACGGACAGCCCTGCCCGTCACTACCCCTGCATACTTCCTCCCCGTCCTTGCCCTATTTTCACTGACGTCTGACACTCCCTCAACATTCTCTCTTGCGCACAGAACAGCGGCAGCTTTTTAAGCATATTCACCCAACCCGCTGCCGCCCAGCCCATGGTAACTGCAGTATAGCCGTCAGCGAATATTGTTTAAGCTATTGCACTCAGTCACAAACGGATGTAACCTTTACCTTTGCCTTACCTCTCTTGTCCTGCACGCTCCACGCATTGCATTCTCTTGGCACGACCCCCTCGCTAAGGCACAGAAACCCACATTTCTGCGGGCCCCACATGCTTCACTTCCAGTGGTGATAAATGTCACGGGCGGGGGCATTGATTCTTAGGCGTGAGAATACAGCAGCTGGAGCACAACGTTACATGACTGCCTTTGCGATAATGGGGAACATAATGACTCTGTAATGTACAGACTTGAGGAGAACATCACCCGACCTCGTTTCTATGCCCTGTAATACAGAGAGCTAGAGCATCGACACCAGTGGTGCCAAAGGGATCAATCATCCAACGACGTGATCAAAGCGCAGCCACGCTTTATCCAGTGACTCTCGGGAAGATTGGTGGGCAGCCGCACATCCATCACAAAGTTTGTGGAATGGCCTGTGGTGGACAGCACGCCCCTGCGCTCCGTCGTCTTGTACATCGGTGCGCAGTACGAGGGTGGCGGTGCAATCTTGGCGATCTCGCAGGGCACGAAGGCCATGGGAGGCAGCGGGTAGAACAGCACCTTGGGCTTGGACTCCCCAAGCTGGTGGGCGTCATAGTCCCAAGAAGCCGCCTCGAGGAACACCCCCTTCACAAACACGCCGTCCAGCGGCGGTACCTCCACATCGTTCTCGCCATCCATCACCTGCGCTCAACGCACGGCGAATCAAAAAAAGAAAATCGCGGCCACAGTTGCGTGTCAGGCAAGGGTAACTGCATCACAGGCGGGCATCGCTCCGGCTCAGCACTCACGTTGAAGTCAAAGTCGATGAGGTCGATGGGGATTCTATACTTTCTGGCGTAGTTTTGCTTTGCCCCCGTCAGGAATGCCTACACCGGCAGACAGTGGCACAGCAGCAGCTCAGTGTCATGCGGAGGAGATCGCACTTTGCCTCCAAGAGATCTTCTGCGTGGATGAGTTGGGAGGAAAAAGACACGGTGTGTGTGTGTGCCAGTGTGGGTGTGTGAGTCACTTTCTGTGTGTGTGGGTGTGTGAGTGTGTGTGTGTGTGTTGGCTGGTTGAAGATGAGTGGACGTTAGCGGGTAGTAGTGGCTGGCGAGGCATCATCACCTGAGTGAAGAAGAAGCCCGAGAGCCAATAGACTACGGGAGGGCCGTCGTCCAGCCACGATCGGAAGAAGTCGCAGCGCTCGATGACCTCCTTCACGTACGGCCCGAGCGGCTTCAGGCTGGGGAAGCTCCGCTTGAGCCAGAGCTCAGGCACCTTATTGGGGCAAGTGGGCGAGGGTGAAGCAGGTATGAGTAACATGCAATAGGGTGGCTGGGGTGTCATGTTGGCTGCTGCCCCAAATGCACGGCTGGTTGTAGAGGCAGTGCCCATGGGATGAGGTTTCTCCCGCCCCTACCTTGCCGTTGAACAGCCGCTGCCCAACGACATCCATCTCCTCACTCATCAGGATAAGACCCCGGACGGCCTTTTTCAGGTCCTGCATGCTGTTCCTGATGATACGCAGCAGAACATTCGCCCTGCCCAGCTCCTGGCACAACACTGTGTTCATGCTCTCGCCATACGTCACCGGATACTTCGTCTGCGCAGCCTCGATGTCGAAGTCGGCGGGGAGGCGTTCCAGGATGTCACTCGCCTGCGTCACAGGAAAGGGAAGAGGTTAAGGAACCAAGGTCCGCTCGAGGTCAAGAAAGAGATAGAGTACGGCGGAGTAAAATGGGTGAGAGGGCAGAGGGTGTGGTCACCGTGTCGAATAGCGTGTCCTCCATACTTTTTCCCGTCCCGCTGCCGCCGCCGTCGGAGCGGGACTGTGTGAGCAGCAGGCTGGACAGCATTTGGTTTGTATCCTTCAGATCCTTAGTGATGGTCGCGTTGTCGTGCAGCCCAAACACCTCAGGCTCCTCGATCAGCGGTAGCTCAGCCATAAACTCAAGGTAGGACTGCGCACAACCGCCCCCATAAACATCACACCATCATAATCCAAATGAGCGCCTTCGCCTCCTCACATAACAACATACAAGGCCACACACACATACATAGCACACACACATACACACATGCGCAGACAGGCACAAGGCTACACACACACACACACATACACACACACACACACACACACACACACACACACACACACACACACACACACACACACACACACACACACACACACACACACACACACACACACCTTGCGCCCCCCATCACTGGGAACAATGTAGTTGCCGCTATTGGATAGTGGCGCATTCTCCATCTCCATGACCTTTACAGAGTAAAAGCCGTTCAGCATGGTCATCAGCAGGCGGCGGTCCTTCGCATCCGTCACCTGTTGCAAACACATGACAGTGAGCCTCAGCTCTGTATCGACCCTCGCCAGTGTTGGGCCATATGCCCCACCAATCAAGACCCCTCCCTACCTTGCCACCGTAGTTACACTCTCCGCAGGTGTAGCGCAGCATGTCCAGCGGCGGCTTGGGGTACTCGTCCAGAAACATTCGCAGCTGGCGCTGCGAGATACGGAGGTCGTTCTCGTTGAATGCGTAGGGGACGTTCCAGCCGACGGGGCCGTAGAGGACGCGCTGCTGGACGAGGCAGTGGAAGAAGCCGAGCGCAAACAGCATCGCGTGAAACTCGGCCGGCTTGGAACAGCCGTCCCAAAACTTGGCCTCCGTCACCGGGTCGCTCTTGTAGATGCGCTCCAACCCAGCGCGCAGCCCCTGCCACGCAAGCACATCCGTGCATGTGATTATATAATAGCCACAGCTGCATGACACCCCCACATGTTGACATGCACCGATATCTGAGCCAGTATGCTATAACAGGGGAAATAATGGTTGTATGGGGGGGGGGGGGGACCTTGGGCGGCTCGTTGGTCATCTTGAGGCTGTTCTCGAGGATGGAGACGGGGAATATGTCGGAGGGGTAGGAGGTGAGCCAGAGACGGAACTCGTGGTGCACCCCCTCCCCCGCCGTGATGCGCTTCTCGCAGAGGTCCTCCAGCGCGGGCAGGAACGACTTGGCGAGGTGGCAATTCTGCAGCACCACCCAGCTCCCGTTTACCATCCCCTCTTCCACCTTCCGCTGAGCGATCGCCTCCTGCCCCTGCCCCAAGCTAACCGTCTCCACGTTCCGGTTCTGCGCACACAATGCATAATCAGCAGCAGCCGAATGAGAAGCATGCCACATCAGATGCACACTTCAGCACATGTTTCAGCTGCTTTCACTCTCATTCAAGGTCATGGTATTACCTTTGAGTCTGCGAACAGGAGGAGGTCCGCCATGGGATCGCTGCCGGGGCTGAGCACAAAGACAAGGGGCACGGAGGCCATCGAGTCGGCGTACACCAGCGATAGGTTGAACTCCTGCGGCTCCACGTACTGCTTGCCCATTACGTCTATGACGTAGGTCACGATGCTGGGCACGAGCTTGTCGGGGCGGAGGGTGCGGAGGACGAGCAGGCGCTGGAAGATGGTGAGGCGGCCATTGTAGCCGCCGCCGCCCCAGTCCTCGGGCAGCATCTCCAGGTGAGGGCTGTGGCTCTCTTGCACCTTGCGCCAGGCCGGCAGGTTACTGCTCACGCTGGTCCGGATGCCCTGTGGGCACAAGGAGTGTGGGTAGAGTCAAGTGGGGGCATTCTTTTTTGGGGCACAGGGTGACCTACGATGCTCCCCAACTCCATTTGAGGGGAGGCATGGGATGAGAAGGCCAAGAGTGGGATGGGATGGAATCGAAAGGGAATTGGTAGGGGTGGAGTTGCATAGGGTGGGGTGGGTTGGAGTGGATGATGTCGAACATTATAGGGTGTACTGGGATGGTAGGTATGAAATGGCACAAAGGGGCGGCGCTGAATGCTAAGGCGTGGGCGGAGGTCAAAACATGCATGATGAGATGAAACGGGAATGCATTGACATGGATTGAATGTGACGCGATAGGATGGGATAAAAGGAAAGGGGGGTGGGGTGGGGTGGACAGCGAAGGAACGGGGAAGGGATGGAGTTGGATGGGGTGAGGTGGGGCGGGGTGGGATGAGGTAGGATTGGAATGGAGGGTACGAGTTTGGGGTATTGGCAAGGGGATAAGTGGAAAGAGGTGGATGGAGTGAGATGGAACACAGAGGAATGAGACAGAGCGTGTATGGGGAAGGAACAGCTGAGATGGCATGGGATGGGTGGGGTGTTGTGGGGGATCGGGTGGGGTTGAAACGCATCGGGTGAGAAATTAGACGGGATGGACTACTGTGGATGGTAGGGATTGGGGAGGAGAGAGAAGAATGGGATGGAAATGAATGACAGTGTTAATGACATTCAACGGAATGGGGCGAAATAGGATACGGCTGAGTGGGATGCGCAAGTATGGATTGAACGTCTTGGGGTGTAATAATAAGGGATGAGAGGGGGTGGTGGTGGCCTACCGAGAACGCAGGGAGGTCATTGAGGAGACAGAGCTCTGTCCAGGACTTTTCTGACAGCCACTGCGGCGCAGGGTTGGCGTGGGGGTTGTCACCAACAGCCACGCCGCCCGTGAGCAGGAAGCGGAGCTCCCCCGCGTCCACCAGCCCATCCGCCATGCGCAGGTTCACTGCCAGCTTGAACGCAAACAGGACCTTGTCCTTCTCAAACAACGAGCGGCAGACATTGGTGAAGAGGAAGTAGGTGAAGTGGTCGCTGAGCGCCTTGGAACGCGTAGGCACATCCCATCCCTGCACACGCAGGCAGCAGCGGAATCGTCATAGAATGGATCACAGCAATGTCGACGACTGACACCAAAAAAAAAGGAGGTATCTGGGTGATAAGAGGGGGATCACTCTCAATCAGGCCGTACCTTTTGTTTGGGTGACTCCTTGATGGAGCGCAGGAAGAGTTGGATGAAGTAGGCGAGGGAGTACTGGTACATCGGGTCAATGTTCCCGATCTCGACGACGGTGAAAAAAAGGACGCTGGCATGCTTGGCGATGGGGTTGTAGTCCACACGTGCCTTATCAATGGAAGCCTCCGTTTTGGCAGCCACCTGAAAGCAGGGTCGTCAAACAATGTGGTTGGTATTGGGGCACGCAAGACAAGCTGCGCGGCAGAATTAGGGTCAGGCGCACCTTTTGCTTCTCGCCGATGTCGTCGCTTACGCGTTTTGACTCCTGCAGAATGGTAACCGCCTCGCCGTCTTCCAGGATGTTGCCCTCGCTGGTGGAGAGCACCCGCAGGATCTGGTCCTCCACCTCCTGCAGCTTGGCACTGTTCTCTGCGCTCTGCACCACCAGCCTCGACTTCTCCTCCTCCAGCTCAGGCCGCTCCTGCGCCACCACAATCCCTACAGAAATAGACACACACAAACACACAGACACACAGACACACAGGCACACAGACACACAGACACAGACACAGACACACACACACACACACACACACACACACACATATCAGAAGAGCACAGAGGGTGAGTACATCACAAACGTAGAGATCCAGCACCTGATATATATCGTGGTAGAGGGGGTGATGGTCTAAGAAAGAATCGGACATGGTGGGCAGGTGGCACCCACCTAGCAGCTGATCCTGCAGTCCCTCCGGCGTGATCATAAAGTTGAGAAGCGCAACCTTGGTGCAGACCTCGGGCGTGTAGTGCGGGTTGCGCAGCTTGGTGGTCATATAGAGGCGGAAGTCAGGGTGCCACTCCACCACGTTGTCGCCCATCCTGATCATGCGCGTGTTGCCCTGCTTGAAGTGGTCCTTGTTCAGCACGGGGTCCAGCCCGCCGTCCAGCACCTCACCCACGTTCTCCAGCAGCACGGGCCGCCCCAGCTGCAGGCCCGTCTCCATCATGCGCATAAAGTTGGCGTCCTCCTGCTTGAGCACCACCAGGTTGTGGTCGCCCTCCATGCTGCGGATCCACTTGTTGGTCTGGCTCTGCGGGTCGATGCAGAGAGGGAACTTGGGCGACGCAAACATCATGATGCCATTGTTGGCGGAGAACTCGTCCTTGGGCAGCCCGTGCAGGTTCCACTGCTGAATGCGCACTGGGTTGCCCAGCGTAGTCACCAGACTGAAGTCTTCGCTGCAAGGCAGCCCCTTGTCGCGCAGCAGGGTGTGCCATTTGGAGAGCGCAGCGTCGCGGAATCCGGCGGTGAAGGGTCCAAAGTAGGACACCATCCCCGCCGCCAGCAGCGTGTCGCCCATCAGCTGCACCTTCAGCGCGCCCAGCTCCGCAGCCGCCTGCGTCCACCGACTCTTCTCGCCCCCCAGCCCAGTGATCAGCGCCTGCGCACGGGTCAGCTTCTCCGAGCACAGCTGCACCTCCGCCTGCGCCGTCGAATCACAACTCACCACAGTACATCACATCACGTGCATCACATCACACCACATCACTCCATAAAACACCATTTCATATCACATCACATCACATTACACCACACACAACACACCACTCTATAGTCCATCACGGCAAATCATCACATGACACAGAATAACATTATATCACACCACATGAAAGCACACCACTCATCACACCAAACCAAAACATCACATCACACTAACTCTCATTCCATCCCATCACATCACGCCAGGTAACATCATATCACACCACATCAAATAATCATATCACACCACACACCACATCATCATACCACATCACATCACAACCTTATCCCATCGCGTCACACTAAATAACATCATATCACACCACACCAACTCATCACCTCACACCACATC
Source organism: Tetraselmis chui (assembly GCA_026401115.1). Classification (NCBI taxonomy): domain Eukaryota; kingdom Viridiplantae; phylum Chlorophyta; class Chlorodendrophyceae; order Chlorodendrales; family Chlorodendraceae; genus Tetraselmis; species Tetraselmis chui. The sequence continues at coordinate 143,233 of JAPMLY010000762.1, forward strand.
ACATCAGCACATGACACAGAATCACACCACATCACATCAAACTGAATAACATCATACAACACCACACCAAATCATCACCTCACACTAAGTAAAGTCATATCACACTACCACACACCACATCACACCACACCATATCACATCGCACCACACCGCATCAAACTAATCCACACAGCACACCAACTCATATCACATCACACCAAACCACACACACCACACTAAGTCAGAACATATCACACTACATCAGAACACATCACTCATACCAAACACGCCGAATCATCACATCACACTAAATCACACCTTATCAAATCGCATCACGTCGCACTACATCACAAAACACCACACCATACTACATCATCACATCACAATAAATCACATCATTTTACAACAATCACATCATGTCACACCACATCAAATCATTTCCACACACGAAACTACATCACATCGCATCGAATCAGCACAAATACGAACATGTAACAATCAAGCCATGTCAATGTCGATGTAGCGTTGGGTGGATTCGTCCCATACATGGAAGAACCAACGAATATACAACAGAGGAGGTGATGCGAAAGAGAGATGGCGATTAGGTTGGGGTAAGAGAAGGAGCGGCATGTGGGATGGGGGTGAGAAGGTGCCAATATTGCGGCAATTCCCACCCACCTCGAGGTTGGCCTTCTTCGCCTGCGCGGCGCTGAGGTCGGCGTTGAGCGCCGCCAGCTTATCCTCCACCTTTTTAAGCTCCGCCTGCTTCTCAGACAACGCCGCCATCACCACATCCAGCTCCGCCTGCGCCTCCTTCAGGGCCGCCTGCTTCGGCCGCACCACCTGCGCGCAACAACAGCATAGTCACAGGTGATAGAAGGCTGGGAAACAAAGGGAATGTCGAGGCGTAATGGGAAGAGGCGAGGAGGTGGGCTGAGAGGCTGTTGGAGAGGGGCATTGCGAGGTTTCTTGAGTTTTGGGGTTTTGTCTGACAGAATTTAGACGGATCACGCGTGGTACATGGATGAGAAGGGCAGGAGGTAGAGGTGAAAGCGGGAGGTGGGAGGGGGCTGGGGTTGGGAAGGAGAGGGGGGCAGGCAGGAACGGAGCAGAGGGTGGTAAGTGTGGGGCAGGGAAGGGGAATCAAACAGCAGTGTAAAAAAGTAAATGTTTGTGTGTGGGGGTATGCGTGTGTGTCTGTTCGCCTATGGAGGGGTATGGGGGTGGAGGGGGTGGTGGAGGTGACCTTGAGCACTCTGTCATACGCCTCCATCGCTCTCACCCAACTGCAGAGGCCAAAGGCGGCCTTGGACACCTTTTTGATCTTCTTGGGTTGAAAGTCTGGGTTTTTGAGGTAAGGCTTGAGCTTGTTAATAACGGCGGGCGGCACGTTGTCCTTGTCAAAGTTGCGCAGGCTGTCGAGGAAACTCATATCATTGAGCATCCCCAGGCTGGTCACCCACCAGTCCATCTTCATCTGCCCAGACTTGGCATCCTTCACCTTGGTGGGCCCCAGCCCCTTCAGGATGCACACCGCCTCCATCACCAGCTTCACCGGCGCCGGCGGGCTCTTCATCCCCTTCACCTCGCTGATGTCATTCTTGGTCAGCGTGTCCAGCGCCTTGATGGCCTCCTTCAACATGGGTAACGCCTGTTGCAGGTCGCTCTCGCACTCGTCCTTTATTGCCTGCACTTTGCTCGCCTCCTCGTTCGCCTTCGCCTCCTCCGCGCTCACCACCGACTTCACCTTGTCCGCCTCCACCGTCTCCCGCGCGATCGTCTCCATCAGCGCGTCCGTCTCCTTGCTGCTCACCTCCAACTGCGGCTTCAGCGCCGTCAGCTCCTCCTGCATCTCCAACACCTGCACAGCCCACCGCCGAACTACTCAGCCCCCACCCCTGCGGCGCCTGTAGAGTTGCCCCGCCTTGTCAGAGCTTTTCACTATTGCGTCAACCAATTTATGGATTCTCTCCACTATTCATATCAAACATCCCTCCCAAACGGTATAAGCGCAAAGAAAAAATGCCCTGTCTGTCACTCTACGGATCCGAATGGTAGGGCGATTTTTTTCGTGTATTATCAAATTCATGACCCTAAATCAAACCATGCACTGCTCTCCTTCGCCACGCCAACACGCACACACACACACACACACACACACACACACACACACACAGCGTAGCATCAGCATTGTGCGCCCCACCTGCGCAGCGGTGGACAGCAATTTTTCGAGCCCAATCTCGTAGCGCGTCTGCTTCGTCGCCACCTCCTCCTGCTTGCCGTCCTTGAGCGAGATGTAGGTGTCCAGCAGCTGCAGGTACATCGTGGGCGTGGTGTAAAAGTGGCGGCCCGCCTCGGAGTGGTAGCGGGCGGCGAGCTCGCGGGCGGTGGAATGAAACTCCATACAGATCGCCGCCACCGTCCGCTTCTGCTCCTCATCCAGGTCGGTCAGAGGCTGCGGAACAGAATGACAGGAGCCACCGCTTGTTTGAGGCCACAAGTTGGTCTTCACACAGCCAAAGACTGGAAACCATGACTACACGAGTGAAATTGCTCTGACAATCCTTTCATGCGAGAGACAAAGCAAAAATCTCCATACTCATTTCTGACATTTTTAATTACGCAAAATGAAAGTGTCGAATGGTACAAACACCCATCAACAATGTTCCGTTGCTGCTCTTCTGTTGCAATCTAAGGTTAGGCCACTGTCTCTCCAGACCCTCGCGCAGACATTCGTTTCGACTCTTATCTCGGGGCATCCTCGCAACACTTGAAATTGGAGCATCGCACCAAAAAACGAGCAATGGAAACAATTCCGCAAATTCCAAAGTACGCTCTCTTTCATTTTCAAGAAACATAGTTTGCACTTATTCCGAAAGCGCACCCAATTCATATAAAACGCAAAATCCAATCAAATTATTTTCGTTTGACATTGGAATGAAACGCGCATTTAGCTTTCTGAAATGTATATATATTTTTCGCTTACAATATGCCTCACGGACTTGCGTTCTGCGATGGGGAAGGGGGGAAGGGCGCACCGCGAGGGAGCGCTCCGCGACGGACTGCAGGGCGTCTTGAGGCCATAGCGTGAACCAGTTGATGGTGGTGCAGGTGACGAGGGAGGGGAAGAGGCGGAGGCGGTTCCGGAAGGCGTCGCCGACGGGGCTGAAGGCGAGCACGACGTGCAGGTGGGCCTTCACCTCGGAGATGAAAAATTGGTACAACTGCTGCCGACCGCCGTCCATCTTCGCCTTCTTTGCCTTCGACCTGCGACCCCAGCCGCAACAGACTGCGTGGTAAGCGCCGAAAGTGTGCTCCATTGCAGGCACCGCACCACCGCGTGTGAAAATGCTTTAAAAATAATGTAATGAAAAATGTGCAAAAAGTAACCACTTGCAAAAATGGGTAAATGGCGGCACATTAAGGCGCAAACATGAAAACAGCATGTGCAGCATGCCGCTCTGCCTTACATTTGCACCGCACTTTCACCCGTAGAGTCGGAGCGCTGACAACAACGTTTTTGATGACGGGATTAATATCGAATTTACATAACATTTAATTGCTGACAATCAATGCGCATGAATGAGTTCGACACTAACTTTCCCTTTATCAGACGCGGAACAGCAGTGACATCAAATATCCAGGTTTTCAAAGCACATGTTTTCATCTAATCATTTGAGATACCTTTTTTGGATATCATTGGGTTGTGCTATGTTCTCGATGTCAAGTTTCATGTCCGCGGTTTCATATTTTTTTTGGTGCAACACAGGTACAGTTCCAAATACGTACTGCACCCAAGCGAATCTTTTGGCAGAACGCAACTTCACAGTTGGCGTCAAAAGCTACGGGCGGGACTCGCATATCTACTGCGGTTGGTGAGATCAACGCCCAAACTGAATGAGTGCGCATGAAACCTCATCATACCGCGTTACACATACGAGTGGCAACGTCAGATGATTATGACGATACACTGCAAGTAAGAAACCCGCGAGAACCAAAGCGCGCCACCAGTGAGCTCCCCAGGTCATTAGGCTAAGCCAATTGCTAATGAGTACAATTGACAGAATCATCCATACCATTCACGTATGGCAACACTTTTAAATGTATTCAATTGTCTACAACTAACATTACATATTTCTTTGCTCTGTCATCGCCGCCTTCTTTCCTTTGCACAAACACTCGTCCAGGCTGTGCGTGTCTATGTGAAGGAGCCACCCCGACGAAAGGCGACGCAAGCTCGCAGGCGCGGAATGGGGGTACTTGATAGGCTGGCGGTTGGGGGAGAGAAGGGTAGGGGGGGGGTTGAAGGGGAAGAGATGGAAGGGAGGCAGGAGGAAGAGAAGGGAGGGAGGAGGGGGAAGGAGGGGGGTGCACCTGATGTTCTCCCCCTACCCTTCTCTCTCCCCCACCCTAGGTTGGCGGTGGGGGGAGAGAAGGGTAGGGGGGGGGGGGGGGGGGTTGAAGGTGAAGAGATGGAAGGGAGGGAGGAGGAGGAGGGAGGGAGGGAGGAGGGGAAAGGAGGGGGAGTGCACCTGATGTTCTCGCCTATCCCCGCCTGCTCGCCCGAGTCAAACAGGTTTGGCACCTCTCCGTGTTGAGCATGTTACTGATATCCTCCACCATGTTCTCCTCCTTGATCTGCATGTCGGTGAACAGGAAGATGGTGTCCTTGCCCCTCTCTCCCGCGTGCTTCAAAATGTTCTGTCCACCCGTCGAAAACAGCTCAATCGCCGAAAGAGACAAAGCACCCCGACGCACATAGACATTGTATTCCACAGCACAATCACATGACACGACACTACATTCCACAACAATATGCTACAATACACCGCATTACAAAATTTAACAAAACACGTCATGACATGACATGGTGATACATCAAATCACAATAGCTTCAAATCAAATCAGCATTAGCTTACATTGCATAAAATTGCATAACGGTACATTAAAATGCATTTAAAATCACATTATATTGTAGAACATTGTGAAATGCCATGATGACTGGAGCAAAACGCTCATGGGGGAGCGACTGTTGTGCCATGACACCATTATCCGTGATGCACTGTGACGCGAAATCACTACATGGCATGACACAAGCATGCACGGCAAGCATAACAACACATGATGGACGAAGCAACACGACGTAATATGATATGACATGGCATGACATACAAAGAATGTTTGTCCTGCCGCCAATTCCAAAGCTGTACCAAGACGTTGTCTGCCATCCCTAATCGCACACCTTATCATTGCCTGATCACACCACCCAAGTGCAGCTCCTAACATAACACGTCACGAATGACAGTATGTACACTGCTCCGTGCCGTGACACGCCAACCATACACAGGGGGAAGTTGGGGCAGAGATGCCGGTGGGGGATTGACAATGGGTGATCAAGAGGTGGTGGGGTGGGGTGCACCTTGAGGTCGTCCTTCCAATCCGCTCGACTGTACGCCTTTGTGACCTCCACCTCCATCACATGATAGTCCTCGATGCATGCCGCGAGCTTGGTCAGCGACTGCCGCCCGCTGCCCCCCACGCCCACCAAAAGCGCGTGGCCCCAGGGGTGGCGCAGGATGCGGCAGATGCGGGCCACGTGCTCCATCGCGTACAGAAACATCACCAGGTTCATCGGCTTCCTGCTCACGCTGTTGTAATCGCTCAGGTACTCCTCAACCACGCTCTGCAGCTGCGACCAGTCCTCCACCTCGCGGTACCTGCCACCCGCACGAGCCACACAACACGTCAACCGACCCCAGTACGGTTCACTAGAAGTAGACATGGTCTGGAAACTCGTGAATCAATGGTATCAAATTGGTATTTTGCCTCAATAGGGTACGACGTGCCGCTCTGGCCTATTCAATGCCATGTGCGTCAACCAATTGTCGCTCTTTCGATTGGATAACTACATGCCCATTGATCGATTATTGGAGTCATTTGGTAACCCATTGCAAACCTCAAACAATTGTGTTCATGGTCGTTATGAAGGAATTTTGGATCAACGATTGGGAAGGTAAACCGTTTTACTGATTGTCCACTCGTAAACACTCGAGGCATGGACACGATTAATATGAGCTTACTTTTCTCACGCTTGATTTATAATTTTTCATCAGCCTGCAATTATTAATACGCAATCACTTCCAATCATTGAAAACGTCACAATCGGCAAACAATTCGATGAAAATCACCTGAAATATGAATCACATACAATGAAAAGACGCAAAAAGATTTGTGTTTTATCAATTTCGAAGAAGCGTTCTGATTACATGTTTGAAAATCAGCCGCCAAGGATCAAATAGCCCACCTAACATGCAGATAGCCGCCACCACCGCCGACTTCATCCAGTCAACATCAGAGGAAGCAACAGTATAGACACGCACGCGGAACCGAATCGCCCCGTCATGCCAATTTCATACTCAAACAACGAACTTAAAAAAAACAGAATATATTCTTTCAAGTGTTACAGATGAACAGAGTTACACAGGTAAGATATAGCCATTTAGTTTATATGGGGTGAAGGAAAGTGGGGGGGGGGGGGGGGGGGTTACTTGGGCTCGGCGCCCGGAACGAGAAAGTCGGCAAACATCAGCTTCCGCAGCTCCTCCGCCCCCACCTCCCCCTTCCCGTTCGCCAGCCGCCCCGCCACCACGCCCAACTCCACCCGAAACACCACCTCGCACTGCCGCGCGACGAGGCCGACGAGGTAGGCGCGGTCGTGGTCGTCGATGAGGCGGTCGTGGAAGACGCGCAGCGTTTCGTGGGCCCACAGTCTGATCAGCTGGTGAGGGTCCGCCACAGTGTCGCGCGCGCTCTGCAGCCCCTACACCCCCGAGCGCATCCAAATGCCACACACGCCACAGCAGGGCTTAGCTTGTCAAACAATGCACCAGAGGTAATCTGAGCGAGGGGGCTGTGGAGTGAGTGAAGTATGTGTGTGAAGGGGAGATTGATTGGGTGCGAGGGGTGGAGTGGTCTTGGGAGATGGCGGTGCCGTCCGGCGAGGGGGGCTGACTGAGAGGTGAGAGGGGAAGGCGTCTTGTGTCGTAACTGCTCGGAGCATTGAAAGGGGGGGAAGATGTGAGGGGGTTGGGGGGTGAAGGGTGGTAGTGGGTGGAGTGGGAGCGCGGCGGGAAGGATAGGGCAGTTGGGCGGTGACTAAACACGGAGAGGACCGGCGGTGGCAAGGTGGCTTGCGATGTTGATGGTGGTGGGGGAGGGCGGTTGGGCTGATGTGAATGGCAATGGTGTGTGTGTGTGTGTGTGTATGTGTGTGTGTGTGTGTGTGCGTGTGTGTGTGTGTGTGCGTGTGTGTGTGTGTGTGTGTGTGTGTGTGTGTGTGTGTGTGTCTGTTTGTGTGTGTTGAGTTGGGATGAGTGGGCGTCGATGGCAAGAGACGGAGGATGGATGAAGGGGCAGTGGGTGGTGGCAGCGATTCGGTGAGTTGTGGAGAGGGGGTGAGGGGAAAGGCTTAGATGCGGAATGTAATACTTGCAGTGGAGTGAAAGGAGGGTGTGGATGTGGGGAAGGGTAATGGTGCGCTGGGGCGGTATGGAATGGGAGCGGGTGAGAGTTGGGTTGGGTGTGTGTACGTGAAAGGGAGTGAGGTGAAGGCTGCTTGGGGGGTGACAAGTGGGAGCGGTGATGGACGAGTGACTAAGCGGTAATCAAAGTGACGATAAGCGGGGAGTGCTGTGGGTGGATAGGTGTTGAGGTGCATCGGGAGTGGTGGTTGGTGCTTAGTGGAGGAGCGGGTATGGATGGAAGTGAGCGGGTTGGAACAGGGTTGGCCCCTCAAAAAAACAAAAATAATGAAAAAGTGATGAAGACAAAATAAAGAGCAATGAATATCTTTCACAAACATGTAAAATCGTATATCATTTTGTAAGAAAATATCACCGCAGGAAAAGTCGCAGAAATGATAAGATAATTATTCAACATTGATCGGTTGGCAGCGCACGGACCCGTACAAATCCACCCACGAAAGATTAATTAATTGTTTACCCTATTGCACGTTTTGCCAAAGATGTCAGCTTGCTTACAATTTAGCCAAAAGACACCCACAGACAGGGTCTGGGGGTCAATTAGCGCAGGATTATAGGGATGGGTGGGTGGGTTCGCGCGAAGCCTAGATTGGCTGAGCGCGAAAGCAGAGAGTGCCTAGGCTCGTGGCTAGCTACGGCTTATAAGGCACGGGCTAGCTAGAGCTGACCGTTGGGGAAGTCGTTGGTCGTTGGCTGCGTCTAACTGCTCGGGCAAGGTGGTTGCCCTGCAGGTGAGACGCGCCGATATTAAACGGTAACAGTAACCGCTAGAGTTACTGTCCCGTACACATGATATTGGATATGCAAACCTCTAGATTCAAATCAATCTCACCATTTACCCTAGGGCACGTTTTGCCAGTAACCTAAAGCCAAAGGCTTGCACAACCAGAATTAGTGTTGCGGGGGGGACGGAGTGAGCCAGCCGAAGAACCGCCAAGCAGCAGGTGATGGGGTCATGGTTGGGTCAATATATTTGCCTTCGGTCACAGAGCTGTTCTTGGCCCAGCCACCCATAAATTTGATTACGGGGAGGGGCGCGCCGATGCAGCTGGCAGCGGACGCCGCGCCTTTCCGGAGGCTGTGCGACGTCCATTTAAAGCCAGCGGGCGCGGACGAGTGGACTGTGAGGAGGGCGAGGGAGAGCCAGGTGGAGATGGTGGACGCGGCACCCCAATCAGCGGAGGGTTCTGCAGGTGAGAAACTCCAGAACGCGAGCGGGGGTGGCTTGCTGTAGAATTTTTTGCAGAAGGCGGCGCGCTGCTCCGTGTAGTAGTCGAGTAGGTCTGCCAGGACGGGGTTGGCGGAGATAGGGATAGCGAGAACCTGTTTTTCGCTGGCGTCGCGGCGCTGGTCGCCTTTAGACTTTCTTATATAGAGGCATATTTGCTGCGAAGGTCTGTCAACGATTAGGTCGCCTGTTTGACAACGGGCGCCAGTTTCGGCCCGGCAGAAAAAGGTGTAATTGACGCATACCGCGAGGCAAGCTCGGAAACGTTGCAGTTGGGAGAGCGCTGCAGGTGTCCACGGAAGGGTGAGGTGTAGCGTGTCGGCGGCTTGTAGGATGTTGAGGGCCACGGGTGCGGGTAGCGGGAGACGCGTGGTGGCGGGGATGAGGCGGTGTTGCAAGATTTCGAGGCCACGTCGGGCGTCCGCCAGGAGGTCGCCCACCGCAACAGGTTGGCGCTGGTGGTCACGAAAGAACTTGTTGACAGCAGAGTAGTAGGGTTGTAGGGAGCTTGCGGCGACCGTGCCGAGCAGGGCTAGCCACGCGGTGTAGCGGACCATGGTAGCAGGCGTGGCCTGTAGCGGGGCGATATTTTCTTCTGTGCAGAAAATAAAAAATTGCCGCAGAGCGTTGTCGTAGCTGGAGTACGTCGAGGGCGCTAGGGAGCTGCTGAGTAGAGCGACCGCCGTAGCCCCTAGCTTGTCAGATCCTAGGAGGTCTTGGAAAGTTTCAGCTAGATTGGCGGACCAGGGCGCCTGTGCTGCTTCGAGGCGTAGACCGTAGCGGGGTTGTCCTGTACGCAGAGCCGGCCCGCGCTGTACATGGGCGTTTACTTGTACCGGGCGAAGCGCCCGTCCAATCGCACCGCGTCGGGTGTACAGCCACGAAGGGGTTAGAGACGAAAGGCCACGATGCTCCACGCGGGAGGCCCGACCCCCTCGGGCTCGCCGCGTCTGCCGGGAAAGAATAGGTCGCGCGCCGCTGGGAAGTGCAGCGTTTCGGTGGCCAATCGAGCGAACGCGTGGTACCACGGTTTGTTGGGCCAAAAGGGGGCGACGACCGTGGCCGAGGCTTGAGCTTGGGCGAGTTTGGCGGCGAGGGCAGGGAGGGCTGACCAGGGTGGGTTGCAGTAGTTGTTTTCTCGGCGCCACGCGTCGTCGGATAGGCGGAGGGAGTCGACGTCCTCGCACCGTGGGTCGCGCCAGCGGGCGTTGAAGCGGGGAAGTTGCGCGTTGAGCATGGACGCGAAACGGTCGATAGTGTGGGGCCCCCATCGGCGTTGCAGGTAGGAGAAAACACGGGGGTTGAGCTGCCAGTCCTCGTAGTCCAGCTCTCGGCTTAGCTTGTCGGCCCATACATTGGCCGCCGAGCGGATGTAGCGGGGCCGGATGTTGATGTCGTTGTTGTCGAGGAGGTACCATAGGCGACGGAGTTCGGCCATCATGGCGGGAGAGCGCGAGGTGAGCTTGGTGAGGGCGGCGACTACAGCTGTGTTGTCCTCGTGTAGGAGGACTTGCCGGCCTCGGAGTTGGGGTAGAAAGGATTCCACCGCGTGTCGCACCGCACGAAGTTCCTTCCACGTGATGTGTTGTTGGCGGTCGGTAGCGCACCAAAAGCCCCGGGCTTGATAGTTGGAGTCCTCGTTTAGAACGGCACCCCAACCGTAAGCACTCGAGTCGGCGTGGAGGTAGGCGGTCTCGATAGGCTTGTAGATGGACCGGCCGTTGTGCTGAGTGGGGACCGTGCGCCACCACTCGAGGTCTCGGCGTAATTGGTGGGTGAGTCGGACGCGTCCGCCCCACCCAACACGTGTGGCTAACACGTCGTGGAGTTCGCGCAAAAAGAAGCGCGCGGGGGCGATTGCGAGGTAGAGGAACTGCGCTTTCCCGGCGAACGCCGCAAGGTGGCGTGTAGGAAGCCATAGGGCGTTGGAAGCGGCCCGGCCGAGTAGGGAAGAGGCTTGTTGCGCGAGCTGGTGGAGTTTTGCGGGAGGGGCGCGAAACATGCCGTGTTGGAGGTCCACCGTTAAGCCCAAGTGGTCGCCGACTTGAGTTGGTGTCCAAACGCCTTTCTTGGGGTTGCGTTCGAGGCCGAGGGTGTCGAGGAGGGCTTGGACGCGCTCTCGTAGTAAGAGAGCGTCCGCGTAGGAGTCGGCGAGGAAAAGGAAGTCGTCCATGTAGGGGAGTAGTCGGGTACCCCGCCATCGCGTGTTGCGGAGGAAGCGCTTTGTAGGGCGGCGACTGTGGGGGTGGGTAGTCGCTGGCATAGGTTGCGCACGGCGTCGTAGGTGGTTTGTGAACACTTGAGTTAGCTTGCAAAAGTAGTAAGCCGAACCCGACCAACCCATGGGAAGGCATGCTAGGCGCCATAGCGTGCCGCGGTAGTTGACCGTGAAGAAGTCCCGGTCGTCCTCCCGGATGCCAAGGGTGTAGTACCCGTCGGCAAGGTCGAGGGAGACGAAGTAGTCGCCCGGACGCGAGAGGTGACGTAGATGCTTGAGCGTCTCGCACGTCATGGTGAAGGTCGAGCAATAACGGTTGAGTTCTCGAAGGTCGATAATCAACCGCCATTGGTTGCACCCGGGTTTTGGAACTAAAAACATCCGGGAAACGTAGCGAGGGTTGTCCGCTCGCTCCCAAGCACCGCAAGCCTCGAAGCGGGGAAGCTCCGAGTTTAGAAACTCGAGTTGGGCCTGCGTCGCGTCGAGCATAGAGATGCCGTGGTTGAAGGGCTTGGGGCGTAGGCCGTGTTTGAACTTTACGCGGACGCCATGGCGGATCCAATTTAGGACTTGGCCGCTCGCGCCGATGCGCTCCCACTCCCGCCATCTTCGACGTACGCGGTGGCGCATGTAGGAAGATGTCGGGGAGCAGGAATCGGCGCGGCGGGCCACACCGTCATTTCTTGGGCGTGGGTTTAGCCGGGTCGGTCGGCTTGGGTGGCGCGGTGGCGCGGGCTGCCGCTGCTGCTGCTGCTGCGGCTTTGCGTTTGTCGGCGGCGGCCTTGCGGGCTCGGGCGTCGGGACCGGGGGGCCTGTCCGGCGTGACTTTGGCGAAGGCAGCGCCGGCGGCGGCCTTGCTGGCGGCGTGTAGGCTGACTTCCAGCGTGCGGTCGACGAACGCTTGGCGAAGCGCATCTAATGTGCCGGAGACCGCGGTAGGGCGCGGTCGGCAGAAGCGCTCGTGGGCCAGTTCGGCGAAGACGCGGTCCGCATCCGTGCTCGTTTGTCCGCCCTTGGTGAGGCGGAGGAAGCCCAATCTAGTACGGGCGGCCTCCTCCGTCGCCATGTGGGTGCGATGACCCGCTCTGATGAGGGTAATCGCTGCCGTCTGCTCTGTCGATAAAGGTGGGCCTTGTGACAGCGTGTCCAGAGCCTCGCCAATTGCCGCGTTGGCGCAGCTGTCGAAGAAGGCATAGCACCCGATGTGTAGGTACTCGTCGTAGGCGGCTTGGGTGCGCTTGTCGCTTAGAGTGCGGGCGGTGTCGTCCGTGAGGGTCCACAGACGTGGCTCTTCGACGTCACGAGGGGGACGTTCGAGGCCGGCCGGGATGACTTCGCCGTAGTAGGTGAAGTCGACGAAATCGGTCGCGGAGGGATCGGGTTCGTCGTCGAGCAGGTCGATAGGTGGCTCGGGGGCCGCCTTACCACCCTCCGTCGCTGTGGTCGCGTCGGTGGGAATGGACTGCTGTTGATCAGTAGTAGCAGGTGTGGTTGTCGTGCCTCGGAGCTGGGCGAGTAAGGCAGCGTTAGCCGCCAAAAACTGTTCCGTTATCCGTTGTTCCGATGCCAAAACTGCCGTACGAATCTGTTCGGCTGTGCGTTGTTCGAGTGAGGTAGCGTGAGGGTCGGCCGCTGCGGCGGATGTAGACTGCTCAGGCTGCATATTGGGGAACTCTGTAGCTGAACGAGGGGAAGTGTCGCGTGACGCTCGAGTGCGCATGGGACGAAAAGTAAGATTGACACCCTACTCGACTACGAGAGTCGAGACTGCATTCGCGCGAAGCCTAGATTGGCTGAGCGCGAAAGCAGAGAGTGGTGTTATCGGCCCGGCAGAAAAAGGTGTAATTGACGCATACCGCGAGGCAAGCGCGAAAGCAGAGAGTGCCTAGGCTCGTGGCTAGCTACGGCTTATAAGGCACGGGCTAGCTAGAGCTGACCGTTGGGGAAGTCGTTGGTCGTTGGCTGCGTCTAACTGCTCGGGCAAGGTGGTTGCCCTGCAGGTGAGACGCGCCGATATTAAACGGTAACAGTAACCGCTAGAGTTACTGTCCCGTACACATGATATTGGATATGCAAACCTCTAGATTCAAATCAATCTGACCATACATTAGAATTATTATGTTAATACGCACTAAAAATAAAATTACACAATTTATTACAAGAAAAAACAGCAGAGGCCACCAAGAAAAAATAATAATAAAATTACACAAACAAAATCGTATGCATTCATTGTTTTCTTGAAAACGTTGGATAAAAAATTCGGCAAGTTATTCATTTGCGCACACACACACACACACACACACACACACACACACACACACACACACACACACACACACACAACAAAAAACACGCACCTGGAATATTTTGCTGAGGTCGCGTAGGTTGAAGGTGTAATGGCTCTTGGCGGGCGTGGGCAGCAGGTCCCGTCGCACTTGGTCGTAGATGGCGAGGCTGGCGGTGACGAGTTTTCGGTTGCACTGCAGGATGTCGTCGCCGTACTTGTACTTCCCCATCCACCAGTCCACGAGCGCGCCGAAGATGGTGTGCATCGTCTGCTCGTTGAACTCGGTCACGCTGATGAGGTTGAAGTGGTGGAGGTAGCGGTAGGTCACGTTGTTACGACCTCCGCCTGGCGAGGGAAGCACAAAAGTGACACAACCGCGATTTCGTCACGCCAACACCAACCGAAGCGACGAGTTCGGAGCGAAAGTACTAAATTGAAGTAAGGCCGGTGTTTGGATGTACTGCGAGTATTGACGACAAAGGAGAAAACGACCACAGCGGCGACAGCTGCGACACCGACGCCGACGATGTTGGCTATGTTGATTACTCAGCTCGTCCATACAACCCTTGACATGAACGACGATCGCCAATATGTCAGTGAGCGATGTCGTTGCGCCGAGGACAGAAAATCGGAGCGAAAACACGCGTACAAATGAAGTAAGCTTAGGCTATTTTAAATGCTCATAGCAAAGAAATTGTTTGTTTGTGTGCCCCGAGAAAGACTTTTTAAATAAATGAATAGAGCACACTCGTGAAAAATATTATAAAGCGCAGGATGTTAGTAACTACTCACAAAAATAAACATTCAAGATATTTAAGACATAAGAAAAAATGAGGAGACGAAAAAAAAGTTTAACGGGAATGGAATGTAGTTCCTTGTGTCTCCTCGACCCATTAACTGCCGGGATGTTGACTCTTGCCGGGACGCGCTCACCTGGTGGCCCCATCGCCGCCACAAACTGGACGTCTTGGATGGTCCGAAAGCTGTTATCCTTCCGGTCGTACCACCCGCCGTAGTCCATATACTGTCGCAGCAACTCGATCGGCGGCTGCGCGCCGTACACCTCCACCGCGGGCATGTTTAGGTCGTCCACGAAGATGACGCAGCGGCGGCCGGGCGGCGGCCCGTACACCCCCTTCCGACGCTTGTCCAGCTTGCCGTCGATGATGTCCTGCCGGCAACGTAACAGCAGCGAGCACACTCGACGCCATCAGATCCCGCGAGCTGTGCGGGGTGTTTAGTGGGATTTTAGGGTTTATCGGGGGGTAAGAGATGCTGCTTTGGTGTATGACGAGAAAAACAAAGGCTCCCGATAGATAGTTAACCTATAATCGGCTGAGCTCCGTTCTCCACTTGACAACATATTGCACAAAACAATTTAGTGAGATTTTAAAACAGGTAACTTTTTAAATATTCAGAGAGGAAATTCAGCGCTCATTTTCAGAGAGGAAATATTAGTGTTCATTTTCAAAGCAATACATAGTGACGTAAGTAACTTTATATCTCCGTAAAGAAAATCTATAAACATGCAGTGTCGTCTCTGCTAAACGAAATGAGCCCAATTCAGTAATCAAGCGAAGCATGTTACCGCACACTGATTCCCTTGACTCCCCTTTCCCTTCGCATTTTACGTGCAAAGTACTAACCGACTCCCGCAAAAAACAGATAACGGGTACCGATAGGGTATGAGGGATTTTAGGGTTTGTGTTCCATTTCACCTGTGTCATATTTGCGCTCGTGCGCGCGCTGAAGTTGAAGACCAGACTGCTCCACGCGCTGTCGGGCAACGTGGCGAGCAGACTGACGACGTAGCGGCTCTTCCCGGTACCCGTGGGGCCCACCAGCAGCGCGTGCGTGTGCGCTGCGATTAGGGTTCGCATGAGGTGCGTGTAGCGTACCA
This sequence comes from Tetraselmis chui, assembly GCA_026401115.1. NCBI lineage: Eukaryota > Viridiplantae > Chlorophyta > Chlorodendrophyceae > Chlorodendrales > Chlorodendraceae > Tetraselmis > Tetraselmis chui. The sequence goes on from JAPMLY010000762.1 coordinate 158,386, forward strand.
CGTCGGGTGTCGTCACGATGATGTGACTGTACTCCGCTGAGGTCGGAATCGCCTGCGCCTCCACCGTCGCCATCCACGCCCGCCAGCTCCCCTTCTCCAGGTCGAACAGGTAGTCGAACACCTGCGCCCCGACGGAAGGGGTGTAATTGAGTTCGCCGTCGGAGTGGCGATGTCGGGCTTATTAAGGTTTATCGGGATATTAGTAACGAGTCGCGGCGGGCGTTCCGAGGAAACCGGAACCTCCAGAACATTAGGGGTGTAACGTAGGAAGGCGAGGGCACACGCGATTGCTACGACCTAAACATTTCGTAAGGTTAGGCTTTTGGGGGTTTCAAGTCAAACGCCCACAAACGGCGTTACACGCGAATCGGTGACCTAATAATTTTAGGGTTTCCATTGGCTCAAAGGCCGAAGTGCCCAGAAACGAAGGGACGCGCGACTGCGATGTCTCGGCGCTCGATTCTTATTTAAAACGTTATTGCGCGAGGAAGTAAAAAAAACCGAAGAAGCTTTAGACCATCAACAATAATTAGGGTTTGCATGTTCTATAGCTCAATAACTGACACCTCTGAACGATAAGTGCAAATCAGCGGCAATAAAAAGCAATGTCAGCAATTTCAAGTTGTGTGTGACGATAGGGTAGCGGCAGTGGAGAGCGCACCTCGCCCTCGGGTGGGATTGGCTTCTTTAACGCCCGCGCGGTGGACGGCGCCACAAATGGGGCAAACTCGGGCGAGGCGGAGTCCGACAGCACCCTTCGTAGCTCTCTGCGTAAGGCAGCGGGCTGTCAGGCCGGTGGGCGGGGTGGGGTGGGGTGGGAAAGGGGAAAGCGGAGTGGGTGGTGGGTGGGAGGGGGGGCAACACAAAAGGGGCCGATGGCGTGGTGCGACTTGGGAGAACATTTGTATGCAAAGTCAATCAAAATAAAATTTGTGCATATCTGTCTCGTCGAATTAATTCGTTGAATTAATAATCAATTTAAAAATAAGTAATGCTAAATTAATTTCCCTCGTCGACTGACGGCGGAGCAGCGCATAACTCAAATAGAATCATTACGCATCAATTGAATTTTCTATTACAAGACTGCCGCCACACAGCGTCTGTCCATAGTAAAGGATTATTTGGACTCCGCACAATTATGCACCGCAGTTTCATTGGCGATTCGTACTAATAGGCGATGCATGTAACACGAATCGCTCACCTGATTCGAACCACCAGACGATTACCCAACAAGCATTGAAAGTAACGAGTTCAGAGTAGTTTGGGGAAAAAAACATATGACATATATATCAATCAAATTAATAAAATATATACTGAAATAGTTTACAAAATTGTCAAATAATTTGTCATCAAATTCGTTTTAAAATACCAAAACCGCATTGCTTGAGAGACAGGCGCGCAGTCTCTCTCAGTCCTAATGTTACTGTCTACCACTTTCGAGAGGAGGAAAATGAGGAGAAGAGGAGGAGGGGGGCGCACTTGTCGAAGGTGGCGCGGGTTTGAGTGTCCACAGCGGCGCCGAGGCTCCAAATAAGTGAGAACAAAAACGTCGCCTCCAGCGAGCCCCCGATCTCGCCCCCGATCTGCGAAGCAACCCCGCGAGTCAGGGGAACCACAATCGCGAACTTTAACAATATATAGCAAAGCTTGTGTTACTCCCATTTTGCCGCCGTACATTCCTCAATATTTCGCATATTTTGTTTGCTTATTTCAATCCGGTGCATTTAATTACTTTTATTTCGTATACTATCATTGCCTCGCATTATCACTTGATTACATTGTGCACTGCTCAATAAACGAAAGGCATTCGCGCGTAACAACTCCGCGTTGCTCGAGCATAATTTCCTATTTTGAAATGAACTACGAAGTTGATATCTTACAACTATAGTATGTTCATGAGATTATTTTTCACGACCTTGTTCTTATGACATCGTCGAGGGTTCCCAACAAACGTGCGCATCAAAGACGTGCGTCGCAATGCGACCTTCCATATTATGTTTTTTGTAGCCACTGCAAAAAAACGTCGCGACGTGTTTTTCGTTCCGCTTTACTTTGTTTGTTGTTTTGAGGAGGGTTATACATTTCACAACAATCTCGTTTGTTGGCTTTAGGAAATGTCACGATGCACTTTTGTGTTATTGTCAATGTTTGCGGTCGCATGTATTTGCTTGGTTGACGTGTTTTCCACAAAGGGGCGGGGCTCGCCTGTGAGGTGTCAGCGCGGTCGCCAAAGAGGAGGTGGAGGGAGGCCTGGCAGAGGGAGCAGAGGCTCTGCACCATGTGGATGTCGTCCTGTCTGACGGGCAGCCGACATGCTCTGGACACGATGCGCAGAGACACGGGCACGAGCCAGTCGAACATCGCCAACAGCGTCCGCTTGTGGATGTCCTACAACAGAGCGCAACGCACAGCGACCTCACGCGCCCGCTCAGCAAGTCGTTTCGGCGCTTTTAATGAATTTAGGGTTCAATATTTAGGGTTTTTATTCAAGTGCAAGGGCAAGTTTGGGATATTTGCTTACAATTTCAAGACATCATATAAAACGCGAAATCCCACATTATACAATTAAAGTATTTCAGTTTGGGATGTTTACTTACAAATTATCGACATAAACCTCTACATCCCAAATACTATGATTATAAAACTGTTTAAGTTGGGATGTTTGCTCACAATTTCCAGACATAAGGCCCTAATCTCATACAATCGCTACGGTTTAAATCATTTCGCGGAGGCAACGAGGGGGGGGGGGGTGAGCGGTTGGTGAGGGGGCTCGCCTGCGCGTCTTCCGGCAAACCGTCCAGCCAACTCAGAACAAGCGGCCGCCATCCTGCGAAAAGGGGCGGTGAGGGAGAAAGGCGAGTCAAGACCGTCAGTGAGGGAACTCATTACACAACATACAGTGGCAAAGCTGACAGCGAGGACGGGGAGTGACTCATGCCCAACGTCCGCAGGGAACAATTGAGCGCGCAGTATTGGAGAGACAGAGAGTGGCATTCTCATCACTACCCTCTCGTACGGGTACGGTACTGCTCTGTGCTTTCAGTGTATCAAGTGCTTATTGGAAAATAGCAACACCATTGGGCACATCACTCTCCTTTATTAAAGCGCGCAGAGAACAAGCTCATGGTGTCGTCATATTTGGCATTGCATTTAGATAACATTAGGGTAACCGCGAATTCGACCAGGCCATAAAAGCGAATTCGCTGAGAATGTATATACATCGTACATTGGGCGCATACCACAAGAAAAAAAATTATTTGTTTTGAATCGAGCATCACAATAAAACTGACGAACTAGCGATAGTAGGTCCGAACCAGGCCCTAATGATGACCTAGTAGGGCTTTATCAAGAACTTAAATGAAGTGCAATCATATTCTAATTAAAATGAAGTACACGTAGAACTACAGACACGCGGACAAAACAGCGAAGGCAAATACATAAAATGCTAATTTTCAATTTTAACGTTACGATAAATGGAATAATATAACCATCACCCCTTAAATAAGTTATTGTCCACTTGCATTTTCTTGAATTATGTATATTTACACACGACTCTGGTGTCAAATAATTCAAAATGCTGTACTGTTAGTTTAGTATTTTGCTCGCCTGGATTTTAATATTTCCCTGCCAATGCTCTCTGCATGTTGGGAGGGAGGCGGCGCTTACCGAGCAAGCTGGGTTGCACGTAGACCATGCCGCAGCGAGAGACAGTGGCGGGGGACGCGACGGCCAGGTCTTGCACCTCAAATATGAGGTTCATCAGCCCCTGCATCGCGATGATCTCGCCGCTGTTGAGGCAAAGCTTCTTGTTGTCGTCCAGCACCGTGTTCATGTTCTCTGCCCGCAGAGACATCCAAACCCGAATCTTTTATTAGCGCCGCGAATGCATTTACACATACACAGGTACCAGCAGCATCCCCAGCAGCCGCCCAATCAATGCAGACGCGGCGGTACGGAATCGGCACTGATACCCCACATAATAAGTCGGGTACTATTATAGATGCATAAATTGTTTCCCTGGTTGTGCTATTCGTCTAAATAAATAAATATGGCAGCATGCGGCTTTCGTAAAACGATAGTAAAAGTTTCCTGGCCGCGTATTACCTGATAATCTTTCCGACAGCAGCACTGACGGGTATACAACTGCTTTATAACGGACGAGCGCCCATTTCACACACTCAGTATAGTAAATAAGGGGCGCCGGGCATAGCGATGCATACTCCAAACTTTGTGTAAGATTTCGCAGGACGAGGCGCGTTGAAGATTATCCGTAACTACCACACTTTCTCGCCGGACGCTGCTCGAGGGAAATAAAATACACCGAATACATGTAAGGTCAAAGATCTCCACAATGTGCAAACTGCGGTCCATGAATACCCGCATCCTCCCACACTTCCGTCGCTTATTCGTTGATTCATTTCACACCCGCGCGTACCAACCGCGCACGCCGTCACACCGCCTAACGACTCATGTCGAGAGGAACCCTGGTTCATTGGAATATTCGGCGGCACGCGGCGGGCGCACCGATCCAGATGGCGTCCACGGGGCCGTCGAGCACGAGCCACTTTCGGTCCTCCGTCGTGTCGCGCGCAAACTGGCGAAACTTGACCGCCAGCACGCCGTCCGTCCACTCCTTGCTCACGGGGTCGTCCTCGCCGTACAGCTGCCCCATCGTGATCGCCTTGGGGTTGATCGCGACGTGGCGGGTGTTGAACTCGCCTTGCCCCAGCGCTGCCATCCGGGTGAGCGCGTCCGCGAGAACGCCGATCGCACTACTTTTCATACCAAAGGAGTAGCCCACAAGCATCAGGCCGTGACGCACAACAATCATTTCGTACAGCTGGATGCACTTTTCGAAAAAAGCCGGCAGCGGCTGCAGCCTGCGCGCGGCGCACGCGGCGTCCAGCGCGGCGGTCAAGTTGGCGTAGTCGATGTCGGGGAGGGAGAGGCCGGGGAAGAGGTCGGAGAGGATGCCTTTGAAGAGGGGGACGTCCTCGTCGAGGAACTTGGGCAGGTTCACGTCGCTGATGGCGCGCAGCATCAGCACGTGCTCGCTTTCGTCCGGAAACCGGCGCTTCAGGTTCCCCGCGGCGCGCAGGACGCTGATCACCGCGCGCATGCCGTAGTCGTAGTGGTCCTGGCTGCTCAGCTGCTCGCTGCACAGGCGGTACGTCTGCACCAGTTTCTGTCCCAAAACGCGCGCGTCGAGGTAACCGTAACTGTACAGTATGATCTCGCTGATCAGCGCGTAGTCGGGCACCATCATCGCCACGTCGCGGAACAGCGCCTGTAATCAAACAGCACGCCGTCCGTCCAGAACACGGATAAAACATAATAATTATGCTGCCGAGCTTTCCCTCACCTTCATAAGTACCGATAATAAGGTGAAAATACCGCGAATTAATGGGCGCGGAAAGGGATAGAATGCGCGCGTGGGTACCATTCTAGTAGTGGTTAAAGGCGAAATTGAAAGTGTTTTGTACGGGATTGAGACGGGCGGCGGGACACGAACGGCCGCGCGTACCTTCAGATTGTCGGGCAGCTCGGAGCGGCCGGCGTAGCCGGGGTTCATGGTGATAAACACGTTCACCGTCAGCTTCAGTGTCAGCTCGACACCCTCAAACACAAACTTCTTCGCTTTGGCCGCCACCGCGCGCTGGATGGTGAGCACCTGACGGCGAAAGGAACGACAGATCAGCGGAGAGGTCGGGCGGCAGGGGGTACGGGCGTGAAATTGATACCGGGGAAAAGGGGGGTACAGCGAGACGAGGGTGTACCTGCTGTGCGACCACACTGAGCACTTCGAGCTCGATACGGTTGAACTCGTCGAAGCAGGCCCACGCGCCGCAGGCAGCCAACCCTTTGAAGAACTTCCCCATGGCGAGATAGTCGAGGCCGTCGGAGCAGTTGAACACGACGCACTGGATGGCGACGGCCTTGGAAAGGTCCTTCGTGGACTCCGTTTTGCCTGTACCCGCGGGCCCCGCGGGCGCGCCGCCCAGGTTGAGGTGGATGGCGCCCAGGAGGGTACGGTAACAACGGTCCGTCAACGGAGTGATCACCAGTCGGCTGCTGTTACCCAAGTACTCGTACCCGTACCTACACAAATGGAGCACATTCACACCATCGCAACCGACGGACGGACGACCAAGTTCCGAGCCGTTAGAATGGGAAACACAGAGGATGATAGGACGGACGCGGGTGCGACGAAGTCCAGCCGAGGGCAGCCGAAACGTCAACGTGGACGATAGATCGGACGTGCTCCGGTACACGCGGAATTAAAAGTGGGCAGCATTTTTTTCTTCAGCCGCGGGTTTTATACTGACACTAAATGCCAATAATCACAGTTTCAATTAATATTTCCCATAAATACTGTTTCTGACTTCAGACGTTTCGAAATTTCAAATAAACCCAATTTACATACATTCATTTACTGATAGCTTAATTACGTCAAGAAATTTTGAAATCGGGAATACATTTATCTCATTTGAGTGTAACTTAGTTTTGTTTTCCCTCCTTGTTTTGTTTGTGGCTTCCATTGGGTTTACTGTAATCAAACTTCAAATCGAAAATCAAATGAGTGCGAGAGAAAATAATTCATATCATATGCCGCCGAGTCGGGCTCCATTTATTATCAGTAACGAGGGAGGCGCCCCACCTGCACTCGGCGTTGAGCATCCGGACCAGCAGACTGTCGTCCTCCCAGTAGTAACGCAGGCGACTCTGCCAATTGAAGTCCGTCTCCGCCGACACCTGCATCCGCCGAGACGGGATGAAAAGGAGGGCAGAGCAATATGTAGTCGGTATTATTCATTTATGAAGAAGCACTCTCAACATTTTAATTTCATCAAAGATTTAGGTACCGTAATAAAGTACTATTGCGAATTGGCAAATAAGGATAATATTTGTTACGAGTGGTCTGTCGTTCTTTGTATTTTTGAAATCATATAAACACAAACCTTATGTGTCTCACTATGTATTTCTATAAACATTAAGATAGTCCATGGAGGCCCATAGTCGTGATTCTTATTTTACACACACACACACACACACACACACACACACACACACACACACACACACACACACACACACACACACACACACACACATTCTTCTCCCTCATTATGTATTCCTTTGCAATTATGCACACATACTGTGTGTCTCACTCTGAATTTTTGTAATCACAGAAATAATGCTCCTGTACCCATCGTAGACTTATTTTTCACACACAAACACACACACACACACACACACACACACACACACACACACACACACACACACACACACACACACACACACACACACACACACACACACACACACTTCTTCTCCCTCATTATGTATTGTTTGTAATTATGCACACATGCTGTGTGTCTCACTTTGTATTTTTGTAATCACAGAAATAATGCTTCTGTACCCATCGTAGACTTATTTTTCACACACACACACACAAACAAAACACACACACACACACACACACACACACACACACACACACACACACACACACACACACACACACACACACACACACACACACACACACACACACAAATTCTTCTCCCTCATTATGTATTATTTTGTAATTATGCACACATGCTGTTTGTCTCACTCTGTATTTTTGTAATCACAGAAATAATGCTCCTGTACCCATCGTAGACTTATTTTTCACACACAAACACACACACACACACACACACACACACACACACACACAAACACACACACACACACACACACACACACACACACTTCTTCTCCCTCATTATGTATTGTTTGTAATTATGCACACATGCTGTGTGTCTCACTCTGTATTTTTGTAATCACAGAAATAATGCTTCTGTACCCATCGTAGACTTATTTTTCACACACACACACACACACACACACACACACACACACACACACACACACACAAACACACACACACACACACACACACACACACACACACACACACACTTCTTCTCCCTCATTATGTATTATTTTGTAATTATGCACACATGCTGTTTGTCTCACTCTGTATTTTTGTAATCACAGAAATAATGCTTCTGTACCCATCGTAGACTTATTTTTCACACACAAACACACACACACACACACACACACACACACACACACACACACACACACACACACACACACACACACACACACACACTTCTTCTCCCTCATTATGTATTGTTTGTAATTATGCACACATGCTGTGTGTCTCACTCTGTATTTTTGTAATCACAGAACTAATGCTTCTGTACCCATCGTAGACTTATTTTTCACACACAAACACACACACACAAACAAACACACACACACACACACACACACACACACACACACACACTCACTCACACACACACTTTCTTCTCTCTCATTATGTATGTTTTTGTAATTATGCACACATACTGTGTGTCTCACTCTGTATTTTTGTAATCACAGAAATAATGCTTCTGTACCCATCGTAGCGATGCGCAGTAGTTAAAGACGAATCCCAATCCTTATCCCAATTACTGCGCAATATCCCAAGTCGATGTTTTTTTCTAAATATTAACAAATATCACATTAATAGTAATAAAATCCAATCGAGCTGATGATATGGGGGCACACCGACAGACACACAGACAGAGACACACACACAGACACACACACACACACAGATTTTAGCAAATTTATGTAGTAGGATAGGAGAAAGTACCACGCAAATAGTACCCGTAACGCATCGCTGTGATAGGTACAACATTGGTACCCGTACTGGCACAGTAAAATATCCACGACTTGTTTACAGAATGAATGGTTTGTTCAGAAGGAAAGTAATATAAAAGGAGGTCAAATTTATGTAAAGACATTTTGGTGCAGCTACGGGCGGACATGGAATTAGCATAGAGGGTCGGACACGTGGCAAAGCGAAAGAGGGACTAAATGTGAATGGGGTAAAGCTGAAAATGAGATGAAAATAACTAAATGTAGAACGATGACAAGTAAATGCAAATGAAGCTGAAGGAGAAAATATTTTGGCGCATGCAGGGAACGCGAAGTGGGGGTCGATGGGCTTGTGAGTCCATCCTCAAAGGAATAGGACTGACGAGGGGTGTGGGGTGGGGTGGGGTTGGGGCTTGCTCACCCGGTCTTGCACCATTTCCACCACCACATCGCGCGCGTGCACGTCGATGACAACCAATGCGCCCACCGTCGCGCGCTGCAGCCCTGTCAGCTCCCCCCTCACCAACTTCACCTCCTCCTCCAAGTCCCGCGAGCACTTCTTCCCGTACTGCCGTCCCAGTCGCCGCCAGCCAGCAAAACCCAAAGCTCAAAACAGCGCCCCACATAATACAGGTAAAGTCACAATCAAACGCAGGAGCCCTGATGTGATGCTGAGGTGCGTGGCGCGGCGACTCACCTCCTCCAGCCCATGCTGCCCTGCCTTGATGGCCGCCACCACCTCGCGCGTCCAGTACACCTGCCACCCCAAACAGACGTACCAGCCTCAGCCTCGCAAATGTCAGCCAAGCGAAAACTCAAAGTGACCGCGCTTAAATACACTTCGTATAATGAGTGACCACAAAAAGCATATTTTGTTTCATACACACACACACATACACACACACATACACACACACACACACACACGCACACACACACACACACACACACACACACACACACACACACACACACACACACACACACACACACATACACATAAATATCTTCCGATTATCCACATTTGAGCATTGACGTTCCATGTTGCGTGTAATAGATTGAGCGTTTTGTTGCATATGACCGCATCACTCCTACAAGTCGGCAACGGCGACCTGTGTTTATCTGTCACTTGGCATGAACCGGTACGAGTTTTCAAGCAAAATGTCCACACATCACTT